>QVOB01002280.1:0-10091 GCA_014839585.1 Pseudomyrmex concolor | reverse complement strand
TTTCTTCGTCGCGTCGAATTAACGTCTCAACGCGCGATGCAACGTGCGATTTTCTGACGAGACAACTTTCGACTTATTTATCTGCGCGTTGTTTACGACCGTCGCAAATAATATACTCTCTCGACCGTGCGAAAATTTGTTTGTATGTTGGCGATACGCCATCGTAACACGCATGAATGAAAACGGAGAACCCCTTCCTCGAATATTCGAGCTTTGACAAATTGGCCGTGACTTTCGTGCAAAATAAAGAACTCTCGTACTTTCCGCGAACTTAAAAAATAAGCCTGCGGGCCAAAACCAAGATTTATGATTATTGCTCTTTCTCACTCAAATTTAAAAATCCCAAGTTTGAAAGATCCCGGGATAGCTATTGCGCGATTTTCTTAGGAAAGTGACTTCACGATTTAAATTTTGTCGTTCTCTCGTCGCAACAGAACAACAATCGAATAAGTTATTTCGATCGGAATTAATTTCGACAAATTGCAAAATTAACCCGTTCAGATTTCTTCAGAATCTTTTAGAGAATTCGCGCTGTCTCTCTCTTATATCGAACTATTTAACATAAAACAAATTAAGATGCGCTTTCTATTTCTTCTCTTAGAATTTAGATTTAAACTTTGCAGAAAGCTAAATCGTTAAATTTATTGAAGACGGAGTTTCGATTCTACTTAAAAGGTATTCAATCACACTGTCCGGCGCGTTTTGCTCTGACAGAACGAGAGCTGCTTGTTACGACATGTGGAGACAAAGTGACGCCCCGCTTCGCGTCGCCGTGCGTCGCGACGCGGCGCGTCTCGTCTCCGGCCTTGAACCCGTTTTGTCCATAAGCTACTTCCTAGATTTTCTAGAAGGCCACGGTCGCCGTGGACGTTCCTTTTCACTTGGATCGCGCGCGCGTTTTTGCTTTCAAATAATTTAACCGCTTGCTTTCTTCTTTTTCTTCCGCGTTATACACCGTCTCTAAAAAACAAAACATCTCCGTGGAATATCTTTTTTCTTTTTGTTCGCAAACAGTTCGACTCTGAATTATTTAACTCGAACTGCACGTTGCATGCGACCTTGCGACATGGACCCAGCGGACCGCGTGTTCTCGTGGATTCCGTTGAGCTTTATAAAATTGAATTCGTGATTCATTTATAAATCTTCGATCGGCGCCGTCTATATATGTACGTACAGAAAAAAACGCTGAGAGACTCTTTGTTCTCTATTTCATGAGACAATGTGAATTTCATAAGACAACGATTCGTGCTCGTAGTATTTCCTCCATGTATGTTGGTAATTTTTTTATTAGCGTGTTAATTGTAATAAAGTTACAATTAAATAGAACACAACCGAAATAGAACCCTAAGAACATATATCATTATAAATCGAAATTGCATTCGCCGAAGTGTAATATAGATTCTGTTCTGAAATGGTTTTTAATCTGATCGCGATCGCATTACACGCGAAAAGCTCCGAACGCAATTACGCTTTGCGCTAATGCATCTCGCTGTAACAAACGTGTGCGTGTGTGTAAAACACTTCTCTCTCTCTCTCTCACACACACACACACACACACACACACACTTATGTAACGTTTAATATTGTTTTAATCTTTCTATCTGCGCGCCGTGTATTTTCGTTCGCGGCATAATAAATCAAACAATTCGAAATATCCAAAAGACAAATATTTTTTGTTCCCGTAAAACGGATGTGCAAACAGTCGGCCATGCAATCGTCTACCGCACTTGACCCCGCGCTGAGTCACGGCCGCGATCATTTCCAATTTCCAACAAGTGCATCGATGAACGATCGTTTCTCATAAAGGAAATTATGCGAATTTATTAAATTATTCACAAGACGTATTCTATTACGTATAATATGTTCCGTTATATCTTTACGTCATTGAAAAATAGCTCGGTGTGGAAATTAATCTCTTTTTTTACATAAAAATACAAATATATCATAGAGAGTTTTGTTAAATAAAATAATTTAGCGATTCTCACACATGTATTTACCACAATGCATTAAATTCTCACAATATATTATTATCCGAGGGATGTCATTTTATTACGATTTTCATTTTATTAAGGAGCGTTAATTTAGAAGACAAACAGACTCTCACGCTTTCCAGAAGAGTAGCGGTTCAGAGGAGGATTGATTACACGCATTAAGGATGACGAAGCTCCGAAGCTTTCTAAACTACAAAATGGATCTAATGCATTCATAATGAGCATTAATCATACAATCCTCCATTCTTGCGCGCGGCTGCAGCGCTATTGTCGGAGATATTCAACTGCCACACTACTGCAGAAATTCCTCTCTGTGTTATAATTAATCTTACAAACTTTTTTACTTATTAGGGAATCAAACACGTTCTCACATCACACGTCGCAAATACATATATTAAACAAGAACAATCTCTACACTATCCACTGTTACGTGTTCTCTGAAAAATTACGTTGTATTTTTACACGATACGGCATATGTAATCGATGCTATATGTACGTAATTGATTGCTCTTTGACATTAGTTAGTTCGCGACTATTCCATATTAGCTTTGAAATTACTTAAGCCTTTATTCAGGAGAAGTAATTTAATTATGTTTCCTGTTATTAAGGGAAGATAGAGAGGAAATCGATTAAACGATTAGATAAATATCTCCGTAACAAATAACGCTGTCTAGGCAATGAACGTCAAGTCGTTTTCAAACGTAAGTCACACCGAGCGAAAAAAGACGAATAAATGTCAAAAAAATGTATATCAATTTGAATCGTAGAGGTTTGTAATGTTTTTAACCCAGAAATGTTATTTTTATAAATAATAAAAAATTATTTTTATGTACAATACTAGAAATAATTAAAATTCTCAATTTTGTAAAATAAATATAAAATTACATAACACGTGTTCCGTAAAAAAATGTGGAAACCAATTTGTTTTTTTTTCTTATCGATGTTTGAGAACGTTTATCGCGATCTATCGATGATTGTTTGGTGCGCACGCACGCACACACATACAATCTTCGCGTGCGTGTGTGTGTGTATGACAATCATCTCTGTAATTTCTCCCGTAATTTAACAGACACAAAGAGAAGAGCTCGCTAGTTCTATTTGCAAGATAAACACGCAGATTATTACTATCCGCAAGAACGATTTTCCGCCCGCTAACAAGCCCGTTCGTAACCGTTCCGCAATTTTATTTCACGGTGAGAAATTCCGCGAACCGCTTTTGACTGCTCCACTCTTCGACGTAGAAACAAGATGTTATCCAAGCAAGTATATATATATCGCGCCTCGCAGCGATTTTCCCTCGCAGTCCGGATATCGAAATGTTGACGTACACCCGACTCATACCGTCGGAATCGCGGACGATATGTCGCAATTTCTCTCACGTTACGTGCTACTACTGGCCTCTTGCTGCGCGATCCCTTCGTCGATACTCGCCACGGGAGACGACTGTCGGAAATTATTTCTCCGGGACGATATCGTGGACGACGACAACGCGACGGCGATCTTCTCGTGCGTGAATTTCACGGCAACGCGTCTGTTCAATAACGGGAATCGCGTCGGCGTGATATGCTACGAGTGCGGTCGCATCGAGAACAAGATCATACGAATGTTCATGAAGCATCAAGCGATCGTGGTCAGCAATCGACCGTTGCAATTTATCAAGAATCGACGTTCGGTCAGTTACGTAGTGTTCGCCGGCAAAACGTTCTCGTACTTGCGGCGAGGATTGGTGAAAAAACACGCGAATCTGCACGTGACGCAGTATCTGTTCGTGAGCGCGGCTCGTGAAAAGGAGGTAACTGCCTTCGCCAGAGATCTGTGGCGCGAGGGTTTCCGCGACATAGCGTTTTTGACGACGAACATGAGCCTGACTCAAGGAACGGTTCAAGTGCCCGTGAAGAGAAACGAAACTGTCATTCTCAAGTCCATCGGTTATTGCTCGTCGTCCGGCGATAGTCTTGATGGGATCGCGCCGTACAGCTCGGATTTCTACCGATTCTGCGCCCGGACACCGTGCACTTTGCTCTACGGCGCCGTGACCGACGAGGCCATGAAATTCTGGCGCGAAGAGGATCAGCTAAAACTGTCGGGTAAGCGGAAACCAAAAAGCTATCTTGACAGAGAATTTTTATATACGGGAAGAATAATTAATTACTCCAATTAATTGTTCGTTTTCTCGATCTTTCCGCAAAGTGTTTCGATATTCCGCTGTTTATGTTTTCAGAAACAAAAGATCTCAAACTGGGAATGGGAGACATGCTGATCGACCGGTTTACATCCTTTTACGGCATAGAATCGCGCGTGGTTGAAGGTAATCTGAGCTGGCCGGAAGCCACAAAGAAATTAATTAACGGCAAACTGGACGTGGTGATCGGTTTGCCGCCCAGGGATACAGAGATCCTGGACGGTTTGGAGATCGTCTGTTGGTACAGAGAACGCACGCTGATATTCGCCGCTCGTGTGCGCCGTCGTGTTCGCGATCATCCGGCGCTGCAATTGTTCATGCCGTTTCATCACTCGGTCTGGATATGCGCGATTATCATGCTGATCGTGTTCGTCTTGCTGCTGTGCGCGCTAATGAGGCTGGCCGACATGGGACTGATCAGCGAGCGATTGTATCTCACGCAGATCTACGAGATCATGATGGCGCAAAATATAACGTCTCCTCCGAAGAAAACGTCGTTACGCGCCGTTCTGGCTCTCTGGATGATCTTCTCTTTTAACTTCAGCATGTTGTACACCAGCACGTTCACGAGCTTCCTGTCTCACTCAGATATGGACGAATTACTGAGAAATCTAAAGGAGGTTCGCGATTTCGGTATGCCTTTAATTGGCTCTTCCATCGTGCAGCAGTTTTTAAACGATTCCGATGATCCGATTATTGCCGACTTGCGCGACAGGTAACAAGTATAATGAGATTAACGAGACACAGATTTCTCAGAAATTAAAAATCGAAAAATTCATCACCGCAGACAAGTGTTGAACAAGTGTACTTGTTAGAAAACTGCTAAAATTGCAAGCCGAAAGTTTTCCGTGTATTTTTTAATTTTTTAATAAATCAAAAAATATTTATTAATAAGAAAAAATTCTAAGTACTGATTCGTATTTTTAAATATTTAAGGCTTTTTATCTTCCGTATGTTTAATTTAATTGAAACAGTTAGACACATTAATTTCTGCTTAATTAAACGCTTAACCGTTGATTTATTAAATATTAATTAATTATACAAATATCAAAAGTAAATTGAATAATTGCAGTATTAATTAATTTCAACGTGTTAATTAAATTAATTAATTTGTGCGTTTCAATAGATACAGAGTTATGAAACGAGCGGACAAAACATTCGACGAGATCCTGAAGGGTGACGTAATGGGAGTGATCCAACAAATTACCGTCGATAGGATCAACTGGGCGACCAGAACTGATAGAAAACTGCGTATATACACGCTGCCGGAGCCTGTGCTGATGTATCCCGTCTTATTTTATACGAGAGCGGATCATCCCTATCGTGTGCCTTTAGAACGCATCGTCGCGGAATATCGCCAATCAGGATTGCTGTACAAGTGGGTCAAGTATTACGTGATCGACGAGGACAAACAAATCGCTACTTCTCACGCGCAGGACGAAGACGATATACTGACCATGGAGCACCTCAGACCTGTCTTTCAATTTTTCTTCATATGTCACGGGATCAGCGTCTTGATCTTTTTGATCGAATTGCTTAATTATCGCGTGTGTGTTCTCAAGATGCTCAAATAATATCAAGACGCTGCGCGCGAACGAAAAAAACAGTAACGACCTCTCGACTTTACAGCTAAATGTGTCCTTTAAAGGTCGAAGTGAACATGGTATTCACGCTTGAGTTGTTTCACGACATAATCGCGAATTTTCGTGCGACTTGACAGGACGTCAAGATCCTCCGCCGTACGTCCTGAATACGCGGTCGTATGCGAACGGGATAATGTATACGCGCGTGACGTCATTTTCTAATTTTAAACACATGGATGGCGCCGTACACACGCTGTGTGTCATGAGACACGTCTCATTGAGCTTCACTCGTACGGGCGGCACGCAAGGTCGTATTATGTGTCAGTGGAATGAAGAGAGCGTTTCATCCTGTCATCGGTCTTTAATTTTCAAGCACTACGTGTTTCGTGACAATCAGCGAAGTTCTCGGCCGAGACTCCTATTTATTCTGTGTATATTCTGTTATTTATCGTATGTACGAGTTATTTCATTACCCGATTGCAACTTGATATCGTTGTTGAGAGTCGCTGTCTATGTGTCTATGTAACTAATCATTTTACGGTTACAAACTATATATTCGGCTTGCGCACCGCTGCCGGGAGAAGAGGAGAAGCGCATTAAATTTCAATTAGGATTTTGCTGCGTAAAACGGAGCCTCAAATATTAATACGGTATTCATAAACACAACTTCACGTACTTCTCCGGACAAAATCAGACCCTGTTGAATTAAATGGACGAATATTCCGTTTTCCCATTGGGGAAACGTTTGCTCGGATGTTGATTACGGTCGTCATGTTAGGGAGTCTGATTTATGGATTGTAATAAGTGCTCGCCCTGCCCGTTATGCGCCGCGGTAGTTAACTTTACGACATACATAAGGCAGACGTGGCTCGCTGCGTTATTGCATCGACGTCGGTGTGTGCCGGCCGTCATGTGTTTACTTATCGCACATACTTCGCGTGTCACGGAACGTAAAGGGTTTTAGAAATGTTTCGCGCGCGCGCGACTGTTCCGCGTCTCTTTCAAAGTCGAGCTTACAGCGCACGCTTCGGTTTAACACACACGAAAAGGAGATTAAAGCGAATTCACAAGTATTCCCTTTGCCGTCACGTCGTGTCTACGTTGTGTGTGCACTTTCATCTTGAGAAGAAGCTTTGGATTTGAATATATCGCGCGTTAACGTTGTTCGCATATAATTATGGTCTAAAGCAATAATAATCCTCCTGCTGATATTCAAGAGAGAAGCTCTTCGGCCGATTAGAAGGAGATCGTCAAGATAATTTCAAGTGACAAAGTAACTTTCAACGTGTACTACTGTCTCTACGTGATAGTTGCTTACATTATATACGCGCGATGTTTGCGCATATATGTATACGTCCTCTGTGTGACGTCCTAAGTCGCAGTCACGTCGCGAAGGCACAGATAGTGAATTAATCAAACTGGAATTTTATATATACATATATAGACGCGTTATATGTAGGCGAGCTCAGTCGCTTCATTTAGAGGCAAATCTCTCTCGCTGATCCTATAAAATCCGCGCAACTTGTCGTTGAAGCGGTAACAAAGCCGCGTCTTTCAAAGATGTCGTCGGACGAGATGAATGAGGAAAACGATGACGTCGAGGGTGATCAAGTTACGGAGAAAAGAACGCAGACGAATCGATCGTGCTTCTTTAATGCGCCGCATCGATCTGCGACTCGCCACTTCAAGTAGCGTACTAGAAAAGTAGTTTCCTCACGAAGGCAAAATTCTTTCGGATCGTTCAACTATTCCTCAACGCTGCTGAGTTCTTCTCTCGGAAAAATTGGTATTGCTGCGAAAAATATTTTCGCTCTTGGCGAAATTAAATGGAGAGGGATTCATCTCATTGCAAATGTTAACAACGAGATTTTTATTCGAAGTTGTTTCTCCTCTTGTAATCTAAGAGGATGGCATTGAATTAATCTCCGCTGGGTTTTTTTAGAATTAATGCGCGAGGTTGGTTAATTTCCCGAATGGCATTTCTCTCCCGATCGAATTCACAAAATTTGAAAAAAAAAAGACAAACTTTCTCTTTGATGTCGCGATGAAAGATAACAGATTAGCATTCGATTCGAAAAGAAAGATTTTGTAATTCATAAAAGATGAAATGGTCTTGTTTTATGCGGCAAGAAAGAGAAAAAGAAAGAAAGAAAGAAAGAAAGAGAAAGAATAGAAGATTACATCAGAATATCTCACAATTTCAAAATGAGTTTTGATAAATTACAAAACATTATATATCGTAGCCTTAAAGATTTAAACAAACGAGATTGATGATAAAAGAGCGCGCGCGTGCTTCGTTATAAATTCATTTCATAATTTAATCAGGTCCGGCGACGGAGAAGTTTCCGTAGGAAACGCGAGCGTGACTATGTTACGACTACATATCGATCAATGCGGCCAACAGTTCAGCCTGTGCAGGTATCTCATCACTCAGATAATTACCCGCGATTGCCCTCGCGAACGATCATGTAGTCGACATAAGTCGGTGTGTATTCTCCCTTGATTTTCGGCGTTTCACCTACAATTTCACCGTGTCGCGGTAATTACTCCAACTTGCTGTGTAATTAACTCGATTAAATTTAATACGGCGCGATATTAAGCTCCTAGTTCGTCGCCTGATGATTTTCGGTCGCTTGTTCTCAAGAGAATCAACCACCTTTACTATACAGTTTATGTCAAACAACAACGTCGAACGCTCGTCTGTTTCTTCTAGAGAAAATAATGCGCGTTAAAACTCAAACACAATCAACACCATCACGGAACAAATTAATTTCACGAGCTTACATCCGCGGAAACGCGTTTACTCGAGTTCTTAATTAATGCCATTTAAACATATTTGACATTTAATAAAAGCTCTGTGTGTAAAACAATCGCTGTGAAAGGATTCGCAAACAAATGCAAGAGATTTTTTTTCTGTTTTCGCAACTTCTAATCCACGTCGCTCTTTTTTTCTTGTTGTCTTTTTGTTTATCGTAGCGCTCGAGGATCAGCAGATCGGATTCCTCACGATACGATCCGTCACGGGAGACGCGATACAAGGACGGTGTAAACAGAACAGAACGTATGAACGACGAACTCTCGCCCACGTTATTAAACCTTCATACATAGCAGTGCGTTTCGTTTCACGTCTGTCCCAACCCCTTCTGTGTTACTTGTCCACCGACGCGTCTCGTACAATTTTACAACGTTCGTTGCAACGACTATACGCCTCCCCTCCCTCCCCGCGAGACGTGACTCTCATGTACAAGCGGAGATCCTACAAAGCTTTTTACAAAGATCCCCACATTACTCACGTACCGCGTCGTTGTGATTTATATGAATCCGACGAATCAGCCGACGTCACGACGACGCCCCGAATGCGACGACGTCGAAACTTATGCATAGACGAAAATTAGTTTGGATTTCTGGAGGACAAATTAGTTTGATTTGAAATTCTAAACGGGGTGGCTCGCGTGACGAATTGGTTTTGGATTACGTGTGAGAACGCAATCACGCCTGAAGCGTAATTTATACACGGTTGACTTTGCTACTTTTCTTCGTTTCTTCGGGGGGGTGCGATGACTCGGTAAATTGAAGTTCGTTCGATTAGGTTGGTTTTATTCGATGATTATTAGACGATTATTGCAATAAGTAATCTCCGAGAGAAGCAGAAAAAGAAAGAGAGAGAACAGTTTTTCGCGTTTGCGATGTGTTTGTTTGATAAACGATGCAACGTTTCGCCGCTATGAAAAACGCGTTTTTCGCGCGTGTACTACGCGCTGCTTATTACATTTTTGCGTAGTTTGCATCGGCGCTGCGCGATAAGAGAAAATAGAAATTAATCATCGTTTTGTGTGTGTCGGGGTTAATTGGTGTTTTAATACGAATCATGCTTCGTATTGAATCTCGTTTGTTAAAATCCTCGGCAAAAGACGGGATTAATACGCGATTTCGTTCAGAAACTTGCAGTTAATACGATAATTCACGTGTGTTTGCTTCGCCAAATTGCGCAACGGCGAGTAAGTGGTTTTGTGAAGCCGTGAATTGATTTTTCGCAACGTTTTTCGCGATATAAGTAAAAACTTTCGCGATTAAAGCTGTCTTTTATATCTTTCTGTTGATTTCGTTAGTTTTGTTTTGAATAGAATGTGTGAAATAAAGCGCCAGATCATTTATGCGTGCATTTTCCCCAAATCGTTTTCAGTATCTCTTCAATAACATCTTGGATCCTTAATCCGGGAGTAGTCGCGTGGGGTGTTTTTTACATCCCAGCGTCGAAAAAATGAAGCTCATAGTAGTTGTTTTATTCTTTTTTTGTTTGTTTTTATTTTCTTGATTTCTGTTTACTTTTTTCAG
>QVOB01002276.1:0-10510 GCA_014839585.1 Pseudomyrmex concolor | reverse complement strand
CGTGAGTTCAATAAAAACTTACATGTCCGCGCGAGCGAAAATATTGAACTGTCGCGAAACTGCAATCTTTCGTCGTGAGCGCTCGAAAATGGAACTATAAGTTTGCTTAAAAGTGTCACTTGATTCGCAAAGAAATCAAGAGAGAACAAGTGCCGCGAGAGAAAGTGAATTCTTATGCGCGAACGAAAAGAGACGTGGAAAGATATTCGGCGCGCAAAAATATAGGAAAGTAAGGAAAGTAATAAAACACTTTGCCTCGTAAGGCGACACTTTAAACAATCCAAAGTGAACTTTAAAAGTTATGGATTTATCTCTACGTATTTGCTTTAACACCGATCTCTTCGATGCTGCGCTGCCGATGTGTGTTAAAAATTGCAATATCGCCCGCCGCATATAAAAAAAAAAAAAAAAAAAAAATACGTGCCAAAAAGAAATGAGCGTAGTAGTAAAAACGGTTCGGTTAACTGAAGCGGCAACTGTCGTAAAGGCAAATATCTCCGCAAATCCTCGTATCTCGTGTGTGAACTTCGTTGCGTGTACACTTTTTGAGGAACTTCGCCGACGACGACTAATCGTCAGAGAAGTCTTTCGACGTGTGCAACCGCCGCTGCAGAGCGCGCGCGCGCGCTCTGTGTTCAAGTGCAAATTGGTTGAGGGAGCAAGTGGTCGTGTAAATTGCACGAACTTCGCAAAAGGCTCGTTCGTGTTGTGCTTCTGCTTTGTGGTTTCATGCTCGATGTAGTGCGCGCGAGTGCATGCCGTTTGTAAATATGAAAAATAACGGCGCTCTTAATAAATTCAAAGAGATACTAACACAGTGTCGCAGTCGTTTATAAATTACCAGTTACTCTAAATAACGAATTTCGAAACAGAGCGCAAATATGTGAAACTATTGTATTTTCTTTTTCTCTCATCAAAAAAACAAAAAAGAAAAAAAAATAATAAGCATTGCTCGATTTCATCTCCTTTTTCTCTCACGCATTTTACATAAAAATAATACAATATCTGTCAAAGAAACGAACAGAGAAAAAAGCTTAACGACTCGTACAACACGGGGCGGCGTAGTTGAGCCGCGCAACGACGATAGTGTTCGAGGCACACAGTTTCCGAAGAAAGCGAAGGAAGAATAGTACGATTACGACGAGGTCAGTCAAACGGCAAACAACGCCACAAATTTCACTTTAGATACTCCCTCCGCGTCTTTAAAGCTCTTTTTTCCGTTCTGGAAGGTCAGGGTTGGACTTCCGTCGCGTCCAAAATTTAAAGTCACGTCGGATTATCGAGTATCTTTTAAGTCTCCCTCGTGCGCTTTTTAGATAACAGAATACTTCTTTTTCGCGATAAATCTCTCTCCCTTTTAAAATTTATTATTTACAACGTAAAAAAAGCCGACAAGCTCGCGCGAAAAAGTAGATAAAAAAAAAAATGAGAAGAGCAAACGCCACTCTCTATAAAAATTAACGTCGAATTTCTCACCTTTAGCTCTAAAATAATCATTGACAATATGTACGCGTCTCGGTTTCGCCATTTGTTCGCCGAAACCAACGGAGATCAATAAGAAAATTTATTCCGTGCACGAGTCCTGTTTGCAACCGGCATAACTGCCTCGAGCAACTTCCGAACGCGCGCACAAATACGTTTCGCGTACTACAAATCAAATTATATAGCGAGAAGATGTATTCGAGATACGTGAGTCCTCTCGGCTTGTAAAGTACTAACAGCAGTTCGCGGAGTTCGATGAATTCGCCAAAATTGAGTGAATTCCTTTCGCGCGCAATTTCCCGCGGGGAATTAAACTATATCCAATCAGTCGCCATTAACGCGGCACAAGGGGCTGAAACACGCGCGTAACGGGGTTTATCAAAATACCCGCGCGCGTTCAAAGAAAGAGCTTCGAGAACGTAAATTAATTTGACTTGCTTCTCTATCAAAAGCCGACAAGCGACAGCCGCTTTCGCTTTCTCGTTCGCCGTTCAATTTAGTTCAATTCTTTGTTGCCGCACATCCTCGACACGTAAAAAGTTGATAATGTTTTCGTGCGCGTTATCTTCCGACATCTTTTTTTTTTATTTTTTTTATTTTCTTTTTATCTCGAAATTCGTGATTACTCCAGAAAAGAAAGCGCACTGTCTCGTGCAATTCTTTTGAAAGAAACGAGATGGAGTATCGACGAAAGACAAGCGTGTATTCGTGCTGTCGTCTTAATAAACCACACGCAGCCACTCCGACTCGCTCTTGCGCACCTTTTTATTCTTTCTACGTGTCTCAAGGTAAACGAGCGCGTGAAAAATTCACGCGTACATTTCCACCGTGTTTGCTTCCTGGCTATATAGGGTCGATGCTTCGTCGCGGACATTTATATCGTGCCTCGTTCGAACAAACGAGATTTCAGTTTTAATTGCGCGTCGGAGTTAATCAACGCGCTTGGGAATAACTAGGAATTTTGCGTACAATAAAGCTGCGGCAATGTAGTTAGCGTTATAGTTCGTAGTGTACATACAGTCGCGCGCGTGTGTCATATATAAATTCTACGTGTAGGTGGACAAGAGACGGAAAGAGAGATAGAGAGGATAACAATCTATTATTTATACTTCCCTTTTGCATAGGGTTTTCAATTACGTTGCAAAGGACTGACATATTATATATATGTACAAAATTTATATCGGAAAATTTATATCGGCAAGTATCCGCGCGATAAAAAAAAAAAAAAAAATACGTTTTTCAAGTTTTAATCAAGATAAGATTAAAGCGCGTTGAAAAAGTTTGATAAATGTATCTGAGAGGTGCCGAATTAATCTTGATTTAAAGACGAGATATATATAAATTAAGATGACATTCGTTATATTCGTTGCAAAATACTTGAAAACTCGACGGAACAAGGAAAATTAATTTGATTGCCTCAGATCTAATTTAATTTTATTATACACGCGACACTTTTTTATCAAGCAACAAAATCCAATTTATAAATTCGATAAAGAAATCATCGGATTTTATATAAAATTGTACGGAGTTTTTTTATTCCTGATGTTATAAGCGTACAAGTATTTTGACGAAAAATTTACATAAGCCAGAAGAGGAAGGCGGTATTAGATCGAAGATATCGATTCGACGTCTACCTCCAGGTTGTCCCGACGATTATCCCACAAAGGAAGTGTGTCAACTGCACGTCTCGAAATTCCCTTTTTATCGTCTGTCATCGAGCTGCCACGATCAGATTGTACGGTTTTTATCCGTGCATAAAGCGGACAGGAGATATCGCTCGTAATGTTGCAATGCAAACGCAGTTAAATAAGTTACTTCGCGAGTTTTATAACGCACGCGAAACGATTTCGTAACTTATTTTAGACTAACTAGGCAAAAATTGCGTCCCGTTAATTTTTGTTTTTTGTTTTTTTTTTTTTTGTTATTGCCACCATTTAATGCATCTCGCTCAATAGAAACGGAGAAATCGTTCATTCTCTCAACAGAGTATATTGTTATATTTCAGTTTTTTCATTATTTATTTCCTAAAGCTAGAGGAGAAAGAGAAAGAGAGAGAGAGAGAGAGAGAGAGAGAGAGAGAGAGAGAGAGACACAGCGAGAGACGACAATGCAGTTTGTGAAATAAAAGCAAACATAATAAGTTTTTGCTTCAATAATAGCGAGAGAAGTAAGAACAGCATGTTTCAGTAACAATCGAGTTTTTGTCGCATTCTATTGTCGACAATTGGCGCAATCATGATTCCATAATTGGTTTATACTCGCTTTAATACGCGATACGCTACTTGAAAAGCGAGATATCGTGCGAGATATCGACTTCACTTGCGAATATAAAAAAAAAAAAAAAAAAGAAGAAAAAAAAACAAACGCGACGAGCAATTCTCTTTTATAGCAGCGGATGTATTCGTGCAATAATTCACGAAATGCTTTCCCGAATCAATTTTTGTCACATCATGCAACAGTGCTTATTACGCATTTGCGTTTGATGCGAAAATTACTTTATAGATATTGCGTGGGCTTGATATTTGCTGTTCTGTTAACGAGAACTGATAAATAATACGCGATATGAAAACTGTGGGACAATATTTGAATCATGTTTCACGTATATTATTGAGGATATCGCGTGATGCGCATAATAATAACGAGGCCGGCACGTTTTCTGAAAATGTTTTTTATAAGAAATAAAATACAAAAAAAATTGATCTCTCTTTCTTTTCGTTACACAAGAGAGAAATGCAATTTACATCTCGGCGAAAGACCGATGCAGATAAAAGTACATAATTAATGACCCGGTGTTCGCAATCCTCTCCGGAGATTGTAACCAGTGTTGCCATGTCGCGAAGTAATTTAACTTTTTAAAGATAAGTTTCTCAAAGGATTTCGGAAAGGATCTCGAATCTGATAGATGCGAGACAAATCGTAATCGCGTGCGCTTGCAGTTTAATGAGGTCACTCGCGTACCTCGAGTTAACGTTTCTCGTAAACAAAGAGCAAATGAATAACGAATTTACTGAATACATTCGCGGCTCTCGTTCTCTTCAGCGAATTTGCTTTTTTTTTGCAGATGAAAAATTTTTTGTGTTAGGTCCATTGTGCGCATTCGTCCCGTGTATTTCGTTCTTGGTGAGTGAAATTGATTGCGCTTTAATCCGATTATTCTATGAAATATATCTAGAAGAGCAAAACTAAATGACGTGAATGAATACTACTTTATGAAGTACCGTTTATCGAATTAAGCTCCGTTGCAATTCCGGATTAGCATAAAATTGTTCGTTACGATACCTGATAAATGTAATAAGTGGTTCTTATTAAATATACATGAAAAGTATAATTTCTCTTCCGTATTATTTATTTGTTATGGATATTAATATATGTATATAAGAAGACGAAGTTATAATTAAAATCTCTAAATAAAAATTTTCGCTCTCTCTCTTTCTCTTTCTCTCTTTTTTGTAGTATGTACTTAGTTAAATTTATTAACGTTTGCAAATAGTTATCTGCGATGTTTTCTTCGGTAATCTGCTTGATAAATAATTAATCACGTTTAATAGATATAATTAAACACTGTTGTATTTGCAGAAAAAACGTACGACGAAAGAGAGATATATTTACCTTTTTTCTCCAAATTGCACAAAAGAAATTTCATATGATAATAGGAAAAATATAACAAAGCAGAGTTATGACAATTATATTTGTGTTCAGTTTTAAGTACAAAAGACAGAAAAAAAAATAGTTACCTACACAAGTGTAATTCTGAAAGAGTTTCAGTTTGTTAAAGTTCTTCATGTTTAAGAGATGAGAGAGAGAGAGAGAGAGAGAGAGACGAGAGAAAGAAGAAGAAAAATTATACTACAAAAAGTTCATACTACTCGATTATAATACAAAAGTTTTTTTCTTCTACTAACACGAATTACTGTTATACCAATTATTTCACGTTTGTATTTTACATTCATAAATAATCTACAGCGTTGACTTTCAACGCTGCCTGCCATATTTCGCATGGAGTTTACTATCTTTTTATAGATCAAGCGAACGTGCGCAGAATAGCTCTCGCGAGTGAATGGCTTTTGTGAGGAAGCCGCGAGATTTATCATTCACCGCGTTATAAAACATATTGCCGAATGTTCGCGCAAGAGAAAAGCTATGTTTGTTGAATCTTAAAACTCGTAAATTTCCCGGCAGCTTATTGCACCTGCCGATAGAATTTATTAAGGTTGTAAGAAAAAGCGATCTTTTCGCGGCAACTCTTTCTCTTGCTATCATTTAAATATGATCTTAAATTAATTTTATAAGTCATTGCGAGGCGCAATTGCGAGTCCCGATCTCTGGTATTTGAAACCTGACAAGATCGTGAATGAGATCGTGATGAAACACGAAGATGCGTTATAATAATATAAAATAAACGATCTTTTGATATTCTAATCGATAAAGATATTTGATATTCGAATCGATAAACACTCTACAACATCGTAACATTCATTGAATAATTATTATTATTTTATCTAAAGAGAGTAGAAATTCTTTGCTGATGCAGTACGATATGAAAATATAATGCAGGTATTTGCAAGATTTTCTTTTGCGCTCTGTATAGAGGAATCCATTAAAATATTTTTATAATATTTTTTCTTCAAATATACATATTTTTTCACACCTTAACGTCTCTCATTAAACTTGTAAAACATCTGCTTGATGTGTGCTGAAAAGATAAAATTCTCTGTGCGTTTTAATTAACTCGATCGAGTTTATATTGTCATCTTGTGCACGCTTCGTGTGCGCAATGTGTTCTTTTTTTTCCGAGTTTTTCGTTTTATTTTCACATATGATTCTTACGCTCCGAATTCTTCACAAAACTCGCAAAAGTGCAATTTGTGATTTCGCGCTTGCCGTTCGTTTAGGAAACGTTCCAGGAAAATTACCACCAGGATAATTTCCGCGATATGGGGGTGTGCATCCACCCGTTTATTTACCACAAAAGGGTCACAGGTTGACCTAGTTTCCCGATCCGGGACGATCGCGCGTTTCTTTTCTTTTCGCGCGTTCGCATTCTCGCTTCGCTGTTCGCAACGAGTCGAGTTCTCAGGATGTCAGTTACACGTCAAGACGTCGGGGGATTAAATCGAATAAAAAACACAATTGTCACGACATCTTCCGCGGCGCTTATTGCGCGTGCGGTGTTAAAAATAAAAACGAGAAGGGAAGTGGTACGCGATTCTCTCTCGCGAACGTTTGAAATAAAGTGCTTAAAAAAGAAAAAAACAAAAATTAAACGCAATCTCGATAGCTTGTCAGAGATAAAAATGGCAGATATTGAAAGTCATGTAAAAATCACACCACGCGACAGAGCGTCGAATGTTTTATTGAAAGTTTTACTTCGTTCATGTTGAATTTTTACGCAGCACACTATTCACATACACAACATACGCACGCATGTATATGCACGTACACACAGGAATTATTGCAAGCATTTGTTTCAAAAACAAATTACATCCCCGCTAGAATATGTTTTTTTTACCTTAAAAACCTTTTTAATTCTTAAAATTATAGTTACAATATTTTCTCTCTTAAATTGCAAGACTTGCGTTACGCATGAAATATGCGTGACCGTGGATAATAACCATCGCTCTGCGATGCAATTATAGTGGTTCTACTTTAACCTGATGCATTATTGTTAACAGCATTGTTGCGCAGGATGCAACAAGGCCGCCGAGTGTCCTAGTTTCGCATTTCAAGGCGCACGATGACTACTTATTCCCCTCGGAGCGTCGATCGATACGCACAGGCAATGACTCTCATCTCCGAAAATGGAGATTCTTCCAATGGCTGTTACCGTTACTGTTGATCAATCACTAGTGAAATCCACTTGCGCGCACACACACATGGTCAAATGGCGCTGTCTCGAACTAAAGGAATCATCGACATATAAATCGCACTATCACGTTTGGAATACATTACCCATTCCCTTGCTCCAAACTTATAAACGTTATTTACATGTGAGTGCACCTGCATCTCCTAAATCTCACGGAGAGTGGAGGATAGCTGAAAAGAAAACTTGTTAACAGACTAAAGTCGGAAAGTTCTTTTTCTATTTTTTTTTTTTTTTTTTCAAGATACTTGCATGTAAATAAATGTAGTCTAAACTTTATAAAAAACAAACAGCCCAAACTTTTTAAAAAAATACGTGAATTATGCTAGAAACTTGGAGACTGACGTCTCTTTTTTTTCGTGACTGACATATTTTTCATCTTTTTCATATAATCCCTCGCGTAAAATCGTCCCGAGTGCCCAACGTGCCCGTCATGTATAACGCGCGTATGAGTTCGCGCGCTCGTAAATTCGAACACCTGTAGCTAAAGATCACAAACAGACATGAAACATTTAGACTTGCTCGTTCTGTTCTTTTCTTCGTGGCCTATCTAAAGAGAATAACATAAAAATGTGCATTCTGAAAATATTGCGACATGTGAATTGTTTAGTATTCGCAATATTTCCAAAACACACACACACACACACACAAACGACAAATATGCTGAAACGATCATAGAAAAAAGTATGTAATTCATTTCGAATAAATAGCACATTTTCGTTGTTTATCCAAAAACTTGTAGATTTTGACAAAATGCCTTAAAAGAGCGAGTGTGTTGCCAACGATATTCACTTACCAAAGTCTTTTTCAAATATAAAAATCACCTAGTACCGATATTTTCGGACACCTGTAGCTATATTGATCGGTAAGAGTCGGTTGACAGCCCTCGACCTCGAAACCATCTTTTCGAGGCGGGAGCGAAATTCAATCTTCTTTCCCTCTTTAGTCCCCGTTGCTGACTCAGTTTCGTCGAGTCGTCTTTTGTCATGCGAAGAGAAATGTTCTCTGATCGGAAAAACGCGTTTTTGTTACGCACAGGCAACTCTATCAAGTGAGGGGATACGCTATTCCAGGTTCACGGTTTGTTGCATCACATTAGTAGTTTTAAAAGTGTATAAACACACATGCTTGATTTATGTGTGAGATTAATGTAAAAAGATGAAATTTTTATAAACGTTTTTGTGAAATCCTCTATTTGCGATTTGAACAATTCACCGGGAATTTAAATGCTGCGCAATTTAACGCACGATATCACCGGCGCCATTTTTACTTTTTCCGCAATTATTTTAAACTCGGATATTACTGATCTATATGTTGTAATATAAATAAAATATGCGGGGCTAATAGTTGGAATAATATTTCATAAAAAACTAAACTGTAAAACACAAACGTATCTAAAAAAAAGAAACTAAATATCGACAAAAAAATATGCATAAATAGCAAACTGTCAAAATAAAAGTACAAGATTATAGAAAGTTATAGAAAGAGTGCACGTGAATTACGCGTGACAAGCACCGCGACGTGTCTCTCTTTCAATCTTTAAAGTTTTGTTTTGAAAAGTAGCTGGCTTAAAACTTTATAAGCCCGATCCACACAACACGGCTGACTGGGATTTTGCAAGATACGCACAAGTTATTAGCGAAGTTGTCGCTACGTGACAAGAAGCTGATACTCCGAAGCACCTTCACAAGTTATCTGCCAAGTATTGGTTTCTCGCATAGTTTAGTATTATGCGATATTTTTTTTTCTCGATCGTCACGCCTTGGTATTGATAACAGATCACAGGAACAGTGTTCGGTTTCGACTAATTTTTCCCGTGATTCTCTCTCTTTCTTCTCCATTTCACTAATCGAATCACAATGTAACGCACAAACGATACAAAATATCGATTAATATAAATGTTCATGTCTAAAATAATGGTCGTTCTAATTATTTTTTATATGGACTTGACATTTCAAAATTGTCCCGATAATCATCTGATATTTTGAGTTTATATTCACGCGAGAATGAACACAACCGCCATTTGCTCTTATCGCGGAATCAAAAGTATTTACAAATTATAAACATATTTTTTATAGTATAAAATATCACGCATTGCAAAGTGTTTTGTATTTTGGAGAAAAAATTTTACAAACAAATAATTTGTAATTTCATCACTTCCTTGCACATTTGCTGTAAACAAGAAAAACTTTATTTTTTCATATTACATTAATATATTATACTCGTATATGAAATATTTTTGTATTAAAATATATATGTTTATTCTTTATTTAAATAAATTAAGGTAATTAAAACGAAAAAAAAATTATGCCAACAGCACACGGTGTTCCCAGGCGGTCACCCATCCAAGTACTGACCGTGCTCGACGTTGCTTGACTGCGGTGATCGGACGAGAACCGGTATTAATTCAACGTGATATGGCCGTTGACGAAAGTGTATGTTTCCTATTACGTTATAAATCGTAGCTTCTCTTTATTCCTCATTCCTTTTATTTATTCCTAGTGAGCATTTGACAACTTGCTTTTGGCTTGAAAATCGACACGAAGTATAAATTCGCTTCGTGTTGTCGATTTCGCGTTATCGATGCACTCGGCGCATTATTTTGTTAGCGTTAAGCGATCGAAATATACGAGAAATATTCGTGGACACATATCTGATCGCGACGTGAAGTCGTCGTCACGCGAAATTGCCTAACGCAGAAACGCCGTCCGTAAAGTTTTCAATGAGCTCTCGGTCCGTGTTATCGCACGGACACGATTGGAGCCACGCGAGAAATAACGCCGTGAAATACGCGCGACGGACGATATAACATTATCGGACATTACGATGTAACACACGCCACCGGTTGATATTTACTTCGTGCATATCCACGTCAATATACTCCGTTTTACGTATACGTTTCCTTTTTACGACTCCGTCGAGATATCGTCCGATTCTTGCTTTTGAAGAACAAGAGATGGTTTTCCATCCGATATATTTCATCTGAGAAAAACGCGTTGTGGCGCTGTCGATGATAATTTAACACGGAAAAAAAAATGATGTTGAATCAACAGCATCAGTTTAATTGAAATATATCCTATTGATGCAACATCAATATTTTTGCACTACACACAGCAGATAATTGCTTTAAGAATCTAGACATTAAATTAATCGCATATGCAATTGAAT
>QVOB01002275.1:0-11058 GCA_014839585.1 Pseudomyrmex concolor | reverse complement strand
GATTTACCAAAGTTTGGTTATCTCAACAAAACTTTTTCTTTCAGTGTACTACATTTCAAATAAAAAAATATTTCTCTCTCTCTCTGTTAATTCTTTCTTGCTATCAATGAAAGCCTTCTCATCTACAAACAGTGTAAAGATAAAACGTTTCACTTTAAGTGGGAACGTTTTACTAAAAAAAAGTTTAGATCTTAAAGACAACATTGTTATCGCGTACAACACGTTTTATATAAAATACTTTTAATATGTTTACTTTTTGTGATAATATCACAGAAATAATACTTATTTCAGAAATAATACTTATTTCAGAAATAATACTTATTTCAGAAATAATACCGTTTAAAATTTAATAATAAAAGAAAAATAATTATCTCGTTAAATAATGTATAAAATATTACGTAAATAAAATTTTTTTACATTAATAAGAAAATATTCGTTGTATTTTTTCTTTCGTAACTAATTAAATGTGTTAAAATATTGTTTAGCCTTGTTTGCCAACATACTGTTGAAGAAATACTCCGCAAGACAGATCGGAATCGTGGGAGCGCTTTTTATGTCGCTGCCGAACATCTTCCTGACTTTCGTCAGAAACGTGTTCGATATGGCGTTTCTCTATTTTTTACAAGGTGTCGGATTTGGATTGGTCATACCGACTTGCAATACAGTTTTCAATTCGTATTTCGTGAAGAAAAGAGCGAAAGTAAAGAAAATCATCATCTGATGCTCGTTTTATCTCTCTGTTTTCTTTTTAAAAATGATAAAATCACAATTTTGTTTTTTGTTTTCGTTCAGGTGACAAACGCGTCGCACGTTATCATCGCGTTGGGCGGGATTATTTTTAGAGAGAGAGAGAGAGAGAGAGAGAGAGAGAGAAAACAACATTATTTATTTGCGAGAAAGCAACAAAATCACAGAATTAAATAATAATTATATATTTATTGTTTTTTTAGGTACTGCGGCGATCATAGGAGCGCTGGGTCTCAACACTATTCCCAGCATGTTGCTGTTCCATCCTGTGATATGGCACGCCAGACCTCTGAGAGAGATCCTTGCTGAAAAGCGAGGTTTTGCTTTTTCTCTCGATAAAGCGCACGAGAAAGAAACATCATTTGAAAAATCTTCGTTAAATCGTCGCTCGACAATCGATATTATCCACGTGTCCTTGAAGACCAAGTGGAGCAGTCTTCATAGTCTCAAGGAAGAAAGAGCAAGCACTGAAACGCCATTATTAACCGAAGCTATTAAAGTAACGTTTAATATGAATATTGAGCTCTGTTATTACTTTTTCTTTTTTTTTATTATTGTTTTACAACAATTAGTTTGACAATAATTCGTCAACTTTTCTCGTGACAGAAATCAGCGCAGAAAGTCGCGTCGATCTCAGGGATCGACTGCGGATTTCGCGAAAAGGCCGTAACGCAATTGTCTGTACAAAAGAATTTGACGCAATCGACGTCCAGTCTGGTCAATTTAATCAATATTACGTCACGCATTGAGGAATTACGGCGACGTTTTAAAGAAGAAACCTCTAAGGATAAAAAAAGTTATCTGAAGGAAATTCTTGACATGTCGCTGGTGAAAGACTGGGCATTCATGAATTTGAGCTGCGGCGTCAGTTTCGTGCTCACCGCCGACTACGCCTTTTACTCTCTTCTTCCCATTATGATGACCGATGTGGGATACTCGAAAGACAACGCCACATTGACCGTCGTCGTTAACGGAATGGCCGAGATGATTTCGAAAATTCTCTTGGCGGTTTTCTCGTTCGCGGTGAACATGAAGGCGAAATACATATTTTTTGCGGGCACGATTTTCATGGAACTCGCGCGATTAGGTAAAATCCAACTTGCCATTAAGAGGATGCTGAAGCGACAAGTTCAATTTGGATTTGATAGCCGCTCAGCCACTACGCTGTCCAGTAAGTAGCGCCCTCTAGTCGGACTGAGAAAGACAGATGACATAATAGAGACAAGGTTAGACATATGTGTCTTTTCGGTGGTTCTGCTGAAACTGTACTAATTCTAGTTTTCTACTTCTGTTTCTTACAAGCTTTAATATCTTTTTCTGGAACGTTTAAAATATTCGTCTATGTCTATAGAATAGAAAGCTATAAACTTTCGTTTGGAATCATTTGCCAATTTTGTATAGAAAGTGAAAATGTAATTTACTCAATAACGATCCATAAACTTTTTTTTGTTTTTCTTTTATTTATTTTTTCTTGAGTTTTCCATTTTTTTAGCATATTTTCTTTCATTCTAGAAAGGTGTTTTTCCTTTCAATCAATGATTGCAGAATGAAAAGTAAACTACGAAATGTGGTAAAACAGGACGTTTCAGCATCCTCTTAATTAATCGTAAACTTTTGTGCTTTTCGATAATAATAAGAAGTTCTGATTGTCTATTTTTTTTAAATAGGATTTTTATTATTATACGATAACACGTTCGTGGGAGGGTTAATTATGACGACGATGAACAGCGCCGCGCACTCTTTGTTGGCGGTTCAACAATATTTGGTCATTATTGAGGATATACGCATTGAGAAACACGCCTCGGCCTACGGTATCTTCATTGTTTTGTCAGGTTTGGTTACGGTGATCTTCGGCACTCTTGTAGGTAAGACGATAGAGAAATGATCGTGTATAAACACAGACAGCACAAAAATTCGAAAGATATCTTAAAAGATGTTCCAAACAAACGTTCATTGAATTATTTTAGGCCATCTCTTGGATATACGACGTTTTCCGGACTTTTGTGCTGTCTGGGAGATATAAGGTAGATGTCCCAATTACTGCCAGTTTAAGGTTATCGTGTTACTTCATTTAATTGTAAATTGTTTAATGTAAAACTAGTTCTAGTTTTGAATATAATATTGCTTATCTTTTTTATTTATAAAAAATTTTTTATGTATTGATTATGAAAAATTAATTATTAATTAATTCAAAATATACAATAAACTCCACTGTCTCTATTACCTTAAGCACATATAACTGCTCTTAAATAACTGTCAATACCATTAACTGTGATAGTCCGATTACAGCCGGTCTTTTTACAGCTTTAGTTGACAGTTATGTGTACTTGAGACTTTCTTTTGTCCCTATTACTGATAATATGGAAAAACCAAAGAATATTGTCCTTACTACTGATGGCAATGATATGAACAAACCGGAAAATATTGTTTCCTATTGCTGTCACTGTTAATTATTATAATTTAATAATTTAAATTCAGCATCCTATATTGAGGGAAAAATTAATAAAAATATATTTAAAATATACGTATATATGTGTATACATATATAAGATTATTTCTGCACAACATCCTGCAAACGGCTCTTATAACCGGATTTCAATTCATTTATTAGTTCAATTCATTTATTAGTTTAAAGACTTCAGAGCCCGAAGATTCGTCTTCTTTATTAAGTTATTTGTTATAATTTAATAATTAAATATCACTTGTTATTCGTTATATCTCTAAAATGATAGTTAAAGTATATCTTAACATTGAATTTATTATAGATATATAGATAGGAAAATTATACCGTCTTTGGTAGATGCCATTTTTACATCATTTCTAGTTACGCAATCGCGCTTTTGAAACTCAAACTGCACTTTCATTTATTAACATTAAATTTTTAGTACCAAGCACACACAAATACGTTACTATGTAAATTTAAATCCAAATTTAATAATAAAATTTATTATGAGCATTATGTTTCATACGCTACATTTCTATAAGTAAAACAAATAAAAGTGGCAGTTATTGGAATAGTGGCAGCAATTGGGACATTGTATGTATATCTTACTTTACGCATGTCTTTTGTAGGATTTATAAAGGACTGGACCAATAGCTTCAAGATTTACCAGGTTTCTTTACTTGTGATGAATGCCGTGTTCATCGTACCTTGGGCTTTGCAATTTATATTGAAAGACTTTAGGAAACGAAGTTCGCCGGAAAGTTTAACACATTCTTAATGAAAACTCGAATTGTTAGATAAAGAAGTTGAACAATTGTAGAACAAGTTGCTTTTTCTTTCTTTTTTTTTTTTCTTTTTTTTTAAGGATATATTTAGTAGTTTTATCGGGGAGGGTCCCGATAGCCAAGATTTCTTTGGCGCAGATCGACGGTTGCATAAATCCCGTTTGCATAGGATCCCGTTTGCACAAAACATTGTTGCGCAGATCCCGATTGCCCATAGTCGTCATTGCACAGATGACGTAGTTGACCAAAATTTTGTCCAAAGTGACTACTGCACAGAAACCTTATTGCACAGATCCCGTTTACACATAAAGTACATTGCACAGATCGATCCCAATTGTCCTGTTTGCACAGAAATTATATGGCACGTAGAACAACGCAAATAAAGACAGATTGATGCTTAAAATGTTCAAAACGAATGCATTCATTGTAGGGACATAGGTTAAGGTTAGGTTAGGGTTTTTTGGGGGGGAGCGCAGTTTCCTCTGCCTACACGCTTATAACACAAACAAAAAGAATATTTAAAAAAATACTTAATATGATTTCTGTGCAAACAGGATTCTGGACAATCGGGATCTGTGCAATGTACTTTATGTGTAAACGGGATCTGCGCAACCATGTTTTGTGCAAACGGGATCTATGCAACCGTCAATCTGCGCCAAAGAAATCTTGACTATCGGTGCCCTGCCGTTTTATCATACAAAAGATCTCGAAATGCATGTTGTATATATCGAGTTGTTATATCTGCTATATATACTTACGCGCATTGTATGTAAATATACATATGCAATAAATGTTCGAAGTGTTATATAAACACACATAAAAATTCGAACTCGATAACATCAAACAATATGTAACTCGTAGAATAATAATTTTGTTATTGCGTGTTTATCGATCGATCGAGAAATAGGATGGATAAATAATGGGTATATATTTTATTGCTGTGCAATGTTTTATTTGTTCAGATGTAATATAATTAATTTAAATTAATCTTAATCGTTTCTTAGAAAACGAACTAGAAGGAATGTTTATAAATAAAAATCAAGCATATATAAGCGAAAAATATACAGTTTACTCCAAACACAATAAAAAATTGTATGTCACGTGTGCATACATTCTGAAAAAAAAATAAATAGCGAATCGTTAGAAAAATCATTATTTAGTACATTAGAAACACATTGTTGAATGTTCAAAACGTTAGTCGAGCAAAAAATTACATTTTGCTTCGGTAGTAATGTGAAAAAACAAAATAAAACAATTTTTTTAACACATAAATTTGTGAATTCACATCTTAAGAAATCGATATCAGACATATCTCCCGCACCTAAATATTTGCCCTCAAATAGCGGCAATAGAATAATAACATAAGCAATAGAATAATAACATAATAGAATAATAAGTGCGAAATCAGCAATTCTTCTCACCTAAAAAACAAAAAAAGCATATTCACGCTTGTGCGGAAACGAGAATTGATTCTGGCTTCTTGCGTGGCTCGAGCCTGATCTTAAATCCGTCCTCTCTCTTCAAAATGATGTCGGCTCGCAGCTTGAAATCTTTGTAGTGCGTGTCGGAAATTACGCGATAATGTCTCAATATTGTTGACAGGAGAACCTTTAGCTTCAGCATGGCGTATTTGCGTCCCACGCACGATCTTTAAAAACGTCGACGAGAGCGCATTGGTATTTCGTTTAATTTTACAGAAGTGTAAAATCACGCTAATTCGCAAAACTACTTCGTTCAAACGTACCTCGGCCCGGCGCTGAAAGGTATGTAGGCGTAGTAGTGTCTCTGCTGCATATTTTCCGGTAAGAAATTGTCCGGATTAAAAATCTCCGGATTCGGATAATGTTTCTCGTCACGATGTAGTAAGAGTTGCCCGATCACCACTGTGACATTCTTTGGAATGACGTAATCCTTTGTAACTAAATCATACAAATAAGAATGAATACTGAATTCTTTTTCTGCAAATGTCGCAATGACCTACGTCATGATCGAGTGAACGTACCTATCGTAATGTCTTGATTGAGAGATCTGGCGATTATCGGTACTGGCGGGAAAAGTCTCAGAGTTTCCAAAATAACTCTCTCGAGATACTTCATTTCCAAGGTGTCTTGATAGGTGCACTGTCTGTCGCTGTCGCCGAAAATCGCATCCAATTCCTCGTTCACGCGAGCCTGCGCGAAGAAATCATCGAAATAAAATAATTAGAAGCATGAAGGGGAGGGGGAATCCGCATATCAATATATATCGAAATTGAGCAATATCGACTTCCGGGACAAACCGATACAAAATGAACATTGCTCAATGCGATGAACGGGCACAGTTGAGTTATTTTGTGTTTTAATTCTGACAAATTGGAACAGTAGGAACTCGAATAACAAGTCGATAATTTGTATTATGGTTGGCGATTCGGTCAACGGTAAGAAATTGTTTATGAAGATGTGCGCTGCGTGTCACACCACGGAAAAAAACGCCAAACATAAAGTAGGTCCTAACCTGCACGGTGTTGTGGGTAAAACTTGCGGGAGTAAGTACAGAAAAATTTTCGAGCGCGCGTATACAATCTACATAAATGCAAATTAACTACTAAGATCACAGCAACAGTGCGAAAGTTTATTTATTTATTTATTATTTTTTTTTAATTCTAAGTTTTCTTTTTTTACAGCCGCGCAGGGATTTAATTTTTCAAAAAGCATAAAAGAAAAAAATATTGTCTGGAACGAAAACACTTTAAATGACTACATAGAATTTCCCAGAGAATTTATCCCGGGGACAACGAAGATGTTCTCCGTCAAAAAAGCCGAAGATCGAAGAGATCTGATCGCGTATTTGGCTACGTTAAAATAAATAAATTTTTGTGAATTAAATACGTACCTGAACTTCTGGTTGACATCCTAATACGCACATTGCGAAACTCGAGCCGGCTGCTGTGGTGTCATGACCCTGTAAAAAAAGCGAAGAATAATAGTGAACAAGTGTGGAAGTTGATGTGTCGAATTTTGTCATCGCTTTATCAAGTCACCGTCGGCTTATGAGGATCCTAAAGTGGATCTGTTTTATCGATAAAACTGAAGTTTTTGCGCACACTAATCTTTTTTTTTTTTTGGCTGTGTGGATTGATAAATCCTTTTCTACAATTAAAGTACATACAATAAGGAATCCGGAATGTCCAAAAATTTATACAACACAATTTTTAAAAAATGTGTTTTAAACTTTAATTTTTTTCATTTTGTTATATAAATTTGAACGTCTCGGATCTCTTATGTACCTTAATTGTAGAAAAGGATGTATTAATCCACACAGCCAAAAAAAGGTTAGTGTGCGCAAAAAATTCAGTTTTATCGATAAAACAGGCTCACTTTAGAATTCCCTTAATAATGCAAATCGCCACACAATAAAAGTTAGAATAGAACGAAAAAACTTAAATTGCAGGTGTTAAAGATACGCATTCGGAAATTTATTATAAATTTATTATTGCGACAAATAAGCCTCATACCTCAAACATGATGGTGTTTACTTCCTCCCAAATTTCCTCATCAGTCATCTGGCCGCCATTCTTCTTCATTTCCAGCAAGAACTCCAGAAAGGCAAGTCGTTTCTTCTCGCCCACGTCGTTCTCATCAATATCGTCGAGATCATCCCTAACGTAATGCAGTTTTGTGTAATTAGTATTGGCACTTGTATCGGTCGAGCTTGTATCTGTCGGTTTGGTGTTTTGTTCTTCTTCTTTTTGCTGCTGGTCTTTCGCGAGCTTTTCTTCAAAATCTATCGATTTTTCTTTGATCACGTGATTCGTTAGTGTGTGAACGGTGTTAAGAAGTTTTTTCTGTATTTTGGCGAATTTCGAAAATTGGAAGAGTATGTCGTAACGTAACGACATGTCGTAGTGTCTCCGATGCAAGATGTCGGACAATCTGTTGTCACGTTCAACGAAGTTTTTATTACGAGAAATTACACATCTATTTCCGAGAAAAGAAATGTCTGATGAAAATTCAAAAAAGCGACAATACTTACTTCATCACAGCCATGGCGTAGTCATAACCAGTCTTTTGCCTTTTTTCTCGCTTTACTCCCATTGCCGTTTCGGTCAAAATGTCAACCGTTACCGCTGACAAATAATCGTGACAATCGAACTCTTTTCCAAGTTCGTCACGGAACTTTTTCACAAGCTCTATGCTATTCTCGTAAAACAATGGCACAAAAGTCTTCAGGATATTCATATGGAATGTAGGCGCTATCGCTTTTCTATGTTTACGCCACTTGTTGCCGGTTGTAATCAACAAACCATCGCCAAGCCATGGTTTAAAAAATCTAAAACAAAAGGAATATACAAGCAAACTCAGAAGAATACGTCACAGGAGAATATCAAAAACAAAAGCCTTTGCTTTCTCTTTCTCTCTCTCTCTCTCTCTCTCTCTCTCTCTCTTTCTTTCTTTCGTTTCTCGTAATTTTACATACAAAAATAAAATAATATGTAGAGGTTTACTTAGTTTAATTAAATTAAAATTTTACCGATATTCTTCAGATTTGTCAAGATGCACGGAACTGCCCAAGATCAGTTCAATATCGCGTGGATTTGATAAAAATATTATCACTTTCGTTCCAAAGTTTACTTTCAGCACCGAACCATAAGTTGTATGATACTCAAGACCTCTGGTTAACACTTCATGGGGGGAGTGTCTAAAAGTTATATATATATGACCAAATATAGGAATAGCTGGCGGACCTAGAAAAGCATATAATAAATTAAGAATCAAATTATAATATAAATTAAAATATAAATTAATAATTATTATATAATATAAATTATATAATATAAATTGTAATATAAATTATATAATATAAATTGTACAAACGCAAATTTATCGCAGAATAAAAACCGCGATGTCGATGAAAATTGCCAAAAAAAAAAAAAAAATTACTTTGCATTTATCAAATTAAAACAATAGAAGTGTATATACCTGGAATTTTCTTTGTCATACGAATTGGTCGATAAGTCTCGATGTAATAGTACACTGCGATCAGCATTCCGACAATTAGACTCAACACAGAGAAAGTTATATTTGGTAAATACGAAGTTGTTTCGGGAATCTCATCCATTTTTGCTACAAGATATTAATTCCAGTTTTCAGTTCACACTTTTCTAATTTAAATAAACGTTAGAGAATTTATATACAAACAATGTTAACAACGGCACTTTAGCAAGAATGTTTTGTTAACTATCAGCTGACAATAAAATAAACGAAAACAGTTAACGATACGTTACACGTTTTCGAATTCGTCAAACGAAGAACAAAAGTCGTACTGTTTCAGCTCTGGCTGAAAATCAAAAATTTATAAGCTAGCAATCCGGAAGTACTAAAGCATTATTATCCCCACTTTTTCTTATTGTTTGCGCTCGGTGACTTAAACAAACTCAAGTTATGCGCATTATTAAGTAAATGCTAAACTTTAACGTTACCTACTTACTTAAATGCAAAGTCATCAATTTTTTATTCTTCTGTTCTATCATTGGTTTATATTATATACTAGACATAAATGTCACTGCAAATTATAAAGACAAAAGTAATGAAATTCAAATAACATTAAAAACAACACAGTTATTTTAAAATAATAAACGAAAATGTTTGTAAGCTATACACAGCAGAAATATCTATTTAAAAACATAAATTTGAAAACGCTTGTTTTTGAAAAGCAAAAGAATAAAACATAAGGTCGATATACATTTGACTTTGAACAACAACATAATGACATTTTCAACTTTTTAATTATCATAGACAACCTTACGGCTCATTTTATGTAATGTATAACTTCTCTTTACTGTTTTTGAAGCGCACGTCTTATAAAAGTTTTTTCTGGTAAACTTTGCACTTACCTACTATCATATTTTATTTATTTATTTTGTAATTTACGATCGAATTTAATTGTAATTTATTTACTTAATTTGCGACTAATAAATACTCAAAAGAGCTCCAAATGTTTTGTACCTTCTTTATAATATCAATTACTTTTTATTTTTAAATATACTTTACATCTGTTTTGCTCGACATCGACCTGTGTTTTATTGTTTTGCATTTAAAAAACGTATTTTGACTATTTCCTATAAATTCTACATTAATCAAACTAAAGTTTTAATGTATTTTTTTATGCATGTGATTTTTTAAACTTAAATAAAATCTGATCTCTCTTTCTTTCTTTCTCTCTCTTTTCTTCAGCTACAGGAATTATTGCATGAAAACACAGATATGTATAATTTAATAAAATGTATTTTAAATATTCCATAAAAAGATATATGTATAAGAAGTACAAGATCGTAGAATTACAATAAGCTTAATCAAAAGGCACTGATATGTACAAACATGTCAATAGAATAATAAGTAGCCGTGAATTATATACGCCATAAACTTTAAATCGTAAGCTTAAACTTCGCACACACAGCTTGAACTTACTTTCTCTCCTTCTATAATACTTCGATCTTACTTACATAACTTAACTCCACAGACGAAAAAGAGAAGAAAAAACAGTCGAGTATTGTAACGCATTTCCAGTAAGCATTTGTATAACACCTTTACAACAAGAATAATATTTATAACCAAAACTTATTAATAAAACTTGCGATCTCAAAGATTTATATAAAATCGCGCGTGTGCATGATACATTGTGTCACAAAGTATAAAACTTAATACAAACGTATATAATAGACCGATATTCATAGTCGAATTTTGTTTCTTTAAGATCGTCTTAAGTTTATCAGATAGTATACGAGTCGTTTCATTGACTGCAGAACATCTGAAACCAAAAACTTAAAACGATTTTAAATATAAGATTCGACTATGAACATCGGTCTATTATGTATCTGTGTCAAGTTTCATACTTAAGAGAATGCTGAACCGTCCTGTTATATCGACACTTCTTATTTTAGATGCCATTCTGCACTCATTGATCGGAATAAAAAACGCTTCTCTAGAATTAAAGAGAATATGCTAAAGAAATGGACAGCAGAGAGATATTTAAGAAAAATTAAAAAAAATTTATGGACTGTTACGACATAGTCCACATTTTCATTTCATATACAAAAACGGCAGT
>QVOB01002274.1:0-11482 GCA_014839585.1 Pseudomyrmex concolor | reverse complement strand
GTACATAAGAGGATTGTTTAAAATGAAATAACAAGTTCCGGTACAAAAGTTTTACAGATTCCGTTTTTTTTCACACATTTTCCTCTACTGGTTTCTGTTTTTTTTTTTTTTTTATATATAAAAAAACTTATAAATCTTTCTTGTATATATTTCCATTCTCGAGGGTATTAGCGCGGTTCTACATTGCCCTCGCAAAACGGCGCGACAATGCGCGCGATTTCCTCGGCAATAAATCACGACGTTGAACGGCAAAGTCGACAATTTTTCCTATCGCGTCGATAATACACGACGCGACAAAGAATAGAGTCGCGTCGGGAAAAGTTGGCGCGTGCTTACGCGCATCCGAAAGTTGGCGCAGGTGAGTGGAGAAGTTGTAAATCGGTGGTACGGGACGTAGGTTGGCGCTATAGCTCGGTATTGAGAGGAAGAAGAAGAGAAAGAGAGAGAGAAGGGGATGGCGCGGCTGCGCTCCCATACGGACATAAATTTCCGAGCAAATCCCGAAGTAAGCGCCAGCTGCCCGCACGGCCTCGCGTAAAATGGAAGGAAAGCCTTTGGAAAAGCGACAAGAGGAGGCGAAGAGAAAAGGCAAGCTCTCTCGATTCGACCCTCGTCCGCTTATCTCCCGCTCTCTAGGCGCACCATGAACCACCCCCTTTCTCCGCTTCGTCCGTGCTAACTCGTCGTCTATTTTAGCTTCTGTTTTTTTCTGATCCGATAACAGGCGATAACGGCGAAATGATTTAGTGAGTTTCCGCGCCGGAAATTTACTGCCGCATCGCCAAGCGGATCAGGTAAGATGCGAAGAGGATTTTAAGAATAGTGAATAGTTAGTGGTGTAAAAAAAAAAAAAAAAAAAGAAATATGCAGTGCTCTCCACAAAAAAAAATAAATAAAATTGCGTGTTACTCTGTTGCAATGTTCTTCTCTTTATCACATATGTGTAATTAACATACGTTTAATTAATATACACACGGCAAATAAATTTGATTGACAAAACTAAACGAGCAACACAAAGTGTTGATCTTTTATTGCCGGACGACAAATCTCTGTGCGCAGCGCGATGCCGTGTTCGCCAATGTCGAACGTATTGAATTATAAATAAAACGTTCTCGCTGAAGTGAGAGAGTTTGATTGATGCGTTTAACAACTCTTGGCCGGCAACCCTCGTAATTTTTCGTCAAATAATCATTTCATATCTTTTGACGTGTACGCATGTAGACGCGCAAGTCTACACGCAAGTTTGCGTCTTTCTCAGCGGTTTATTTGCGCAACGGCCAGACGCGGGGAATAGAAAACAAATGAAGAGACAGTCGGGAATATAAAGTTCGCGCAAAAGCGGTTTTATTTAAGTATGCTGACAAAAGCACGGTCGAAACTGGAAATTTTGCACGACGATTGTGCGCGCTTATATGACGAGTTTCCCTTCCAGTGATCGGTGTGGATCCCTCCGCGCGAGGGATGGATCTCTATCGGTCATCCGTCGATGACAAAGCGCCGTGATCGAACGATCGAAGACTTCTCGTTTACATCCAGCGGCTGATTTGGTACGGGGGCACGTCGAACCACTGGTATATCTCCGGTTGGCTGTGGTCCAGCTCGTACTCCAAACAACGCCGAGGAGTTCTGCCAAGAGGTCGTTAACACGTGATTCTCACAAAAAGTTTCGAAAATGCAATTCGAGCCGCGTGCTCTCTCACTCGCCCCCTTTCCTTCCCAAAAACCAATATCGTTGCGCGAACACGTTGCGATAATACGCTGTTTATAAATTTTGAAGCGACATAATATGTGGCACATAAAATAGAACATTAAATAAAATTGCGAGAGATGAAGAATCGATGAATATCCCGAGCGTCCCCTGACCCTGATTTGAAAGTCGAGCACCGACTCTCGTCGCGAAGTCACTAATACGCTTACGACTCACAGCGAATGCCGTTTGCAGCCGATGATGGGGTGGTCTTTGCGGAAGCACTTCGTGTTTAACACGCTGAAGTAGATGAGGCCGACCTTCGTGCTGGCGAGCTCCTCCGAGTTATGGAGACAGTCGTAGAACCTCTCGTCGCACGAACAGTGCACCCTGATTTCGCACAACGTTTTATCAGATTATATTCCTTACAGAATGCTTTCTCTACATTGTTTTCTGCGCTCATTTAAATTTCAAATTACTTATACGATCAACGTTGAAAATACGCGCGCGCGCGGTAATCTTTTTATGAGAAGAAGTTTTTCGCGTGCTGTATAATTAAAAGATTCGGCGCGAGAGGTGGATTAAGCGAAGGTTCACTCTTTAAAGCACGAGAAGCTCGTGTGTCTGAACCGTGAAGCTTACAAATTACGAGCTGAAGTTTCGCTCTTGTTCGAAATCCTTTTTCCCCGCTCCTCGTGTTTTATTTTGAATTCCGAAACGCTAACGGGAATTATCGACTGCTAAGCTAAACCTTGTAACAACAAATAGTTTCTCATCGTGTATTACACATATAAACGTCGAATAGTTCTCGTCGTAACAAGAGAACGACTGATCGATACCGAGAGTTGCGCTTTATCCCTTCTGGGCGTTGTAAGATATAATGTGCGATCGTAAAACAACATGTTCGTGTTTCTCATAACTAAATTTATATTTTTCTCGTTAAGATAAATCTTATTATTTTCTCGTTAAAATTCTAGTGTTCGCAACATTCTTCAATTATTTAAAGATGCACGTTGTTCAATACAGTTGTTTTTTTTAACAAAGCCTTTTGCAAAAATCTTTTTCTATTTTCGCGAGAGATAATAGCCTATATAATTAATACACAAGTTCGCAATAATGCACGGCGTCATTTATCAACGTCAAACGTCAACCGCAACTATAGCAAGACACGCACGGAACTTGGGTTAAGTGCTCCAGTTGCGTGAAACTCACTTGACAAAGACTTCGCTACAAGGCAAGAGACTAGGTTCATTGACTTTCTTTCCAGAAACTGAAACTCTTTCCGCGTGAGGACAAAAAGAGGAGCGACAAAGAAAACGATGACATTTTGTCACACAAATTTCTCACCAATATCGCCCGAGAGCGTGTTTTGATTTTCTCTTTTATCACGGATTTCATTGAAACGGAGACGCATTGTTGACGACATTGTGCCGAGTCAAAAGTCACCTCGTGTAAAAAGCGGTATTGGTCAGATTGTGTTTCGTCTCCGCCGCCTCGAGCACATCCTTGCAGTTATCGTGTTCGCGGCAACACGCGTCGGTCATCTTGAATTCGCCCAGATCGTCCGGACCGCTCGCGACGTTCCCGTCGCCGCACCATTTTGTACCTGACGGGACAATTCAAGTCAAAAAAAAAAAAACCGATAGAAAAAAGTGTTTTCCGGCTGCGACTTCACACGACAGTTACTTTTTCCAAGACTATATATAATAAACATTACAATAATTAACTTAATTGATTTTATATCGCTATTGTTTGCCGTTTATTTAAAACTAAAAATATATCACTTCTTTAAATCTCCCACCTGGAAATATGAGAGCCGGTTCGACCGACGCGAACACATCGTCGTTGTAATCACCGCTCGTCCAAGACAGGAACATCCATCCGCGAACGTTCGCAAACAGATGCAGGAGCACGGAGAGCCACGCGATAATCGACGAAGTCATCGCGACGAAATCTCACGATCGTTTCGGCAAAGAACGGAAAAAATAGAGCCCCTTTTATAGGTGCGCGAAGAACGTTCGTGCGCGACCCACTTCGTCTTCCCTAATTGTAAGTCATCTAATCGGCCGAGTTACGCCCTGCATGCGAAAGTGGCATGACGAACCTGCTGCGAACGTCGTGCTTAGATAACCGCGTTTCCTGCGACGAAATTAATCCGCCGCGCGATAACACCCCCCGGGATCCCGAAGGGAGAGTTATCGTCGGAGTCCTCGTTGATTATCGTAACAGATGCGCGACGAGACGGAGCGGCGATGTTTCCGGACTAATTTGCGCGTTGACAAACCAAGTCGGTTTTTTTTTTTGTTTTTAGTATTCGCGAAAAATAAGATCGAAAAAGCGTCCCCGTTTGTCGTCACGCAATTCACCGGTTCGTCGAAGTTAGACGAAGAGAGAATATTGCGCGATTCTCTCTCTCTCTCTCTTCCGGAACACGACTGCAATCGTCCAATTGCAAACTCGCAATCCCACACGCTGGCTTATTCGCCTTCCAATTTTCGTTTGACTTGTCACACAACAGCGTGTCAACGGTCGTTGTTCGCATCATCAGAGAATCACACAAACATCGCTTGATCGTTCTTGTCGATGAAATCGAGTTCATTGAGATTTCAAAGAGACTTCGCTTACGCAATATCGCGTCAATAACACAAGTTAAACAATTTTATAAATTCTGTGACAAATTCACTTCTCTAAAATGTGTATTTAAATTTTTGTAAATCCTTTTACATCCTGACATCTAAATAGCGCAATTCAGTTACTCGATACTGCGCTACTACTAACTTGTATTGTTTGACACCCGTGTGCTGTTGTTTATATTCACTACCGACGACGAAACCACACGCGTCCGTGGTGTATCACCGCGAAAACTGGATTTTACACGAGCGATTTGCACAAAAAGCTTCCAAAAATTTATTTCCACGCACGGCACGATGGGAAAAAACGCGGAATTTTTTCTTTTTTCTTTTTTTTTTCTTTTTCGTCCTCTGTGTGAAACTTTTTCGAAATGGCACTTTCACGGGGTCGAAAAACTTTCAGAGCGAAACGCGATTTCAAGCGCGGATTTAAATGGAGCGACGGGTTTCTCATTTCGAAAGCAAACGGAAAGAGCTCGTCCAAGAGTTTCTTTGATCGTATTTTGTTCGCCATGATCGCGCTGCAGCGGCGACGAGGGGTGATTCCCTCTTCTGGTGATCGCGCCCCATTCTTCAAGTAAATGCAACACGCTCAACGGCAAGTGTTTGCGACGTTGTTTCGATGGCGTAGGGAATCCGTGATAGGATCGCGGAGTATCAAAGTAAATCCCATAGAACGACAGAGAGAGAGAGAGAGAGAAAAAGGGAGGGAGTTTGCGCGGGCGGGCGGAGTAGGTTATGAACCCTTGGAGCGGACTGGCTACGTCAATATTGTGCAACCGTGATACCAATAATAACTCGACCAATAATCGATTACCGAGGTTGTTGTTGCCAATACAGTGTATTCGCTGACGAATTGACAAAACGCACAATAGAGCGAGCGCGGTTACGGAAAATAACACAGACACACACTGCTTCCAGAGAATATCGATCACTATCGCCGCGAAGAAGATTGTCTCTATGTGTTTTTCTTCTTTTTTTTTCACGTTTCTCTTTCTCGTCACGAAATCGATGTACCTACTTCGCTTCTTCGTCTTGTGGAAAAATAACGCGGCGAATTGTGTAATCGGACAATTGATAAATATTGGAAGAACGACGATTCATAATTCAATGTTGTTTCGATGAGAGAGAACCTTCAATTTTTTTTTTTTTTTTTTTTTTTTTATATATAAATAGCAGCCATCATGAAGATAAATGTTACCCGATACATACGTCATATAAATGACATTTAAATTGAAATCGCGCATAATTATGAAGATACGCAATACGTAGTTTGAATAACTGTGCGCAATAAAATAGAATGTAATATGGCCTGAAAATTAATCTGTACAGGTTGTAAGCCACGCAAATTCCATGAAGGATGGATCGAAATTTATATTATTCAACGTAACGACGCTATTGTGTTCCGTGATTGTATCATATATTTTAAAATAATGATAAGGATTTGTTTTGAAGCAGAGAGAAAAGTTGAAATTATTTTCCCTATTAATTCTCCGTAGCGTCGTTTTATTGCACGAATAACAGAATTATATAATATATATATATATATATATATATATATATATATATATATAAATACAGAGGAGGTCTTTTGTAATTAATTGAACACACCGCATCCTTAGAGCAATCAAGCGCTTCTCCATTTGCATTCTCGACTGATATTAATGGGAAACGCCGCGCGTCGAAGCGAGAATTTATTACGGGCCATCACGAATTCGAAATGTCATCGAGATTCGGGCAGAGAAAGTGGCGGATATTCCGAGGCCCGACCATACCCTCTTGATGACGAGCGCAATCGGTCAGCCATCGTCCGATGGCAGTTACACGCGCGGCCGATACCGGCGGACCGATCCCGGGCACTCGGAAGATCGTTTCCAGACGACCGGCCGCCACCTCCGCTCGCATCCTCTCGAGAAACTCTTTCATCGGATCGGGCGACGGTGGCGTCTGGTAGATTTCAGGCTTGCCGAGGCATCGGCAGATCTCGTCCTGCGAGCTCTCGATCGAAGAAGTGCTCGTAGTCTCGTAGTCGATCGTTTCCGCTTCTCCTGTGACCTCTTTCTCGCTCCCTTTCTCCAAGTTGAACTCGAATGCATCATCGGCTGTCTTCCGCACGTCGATGTCGCGTTTTGAAGAACCCTCGTGAGTATCGTCATAATATTCGGTTTGATCGATGATCGTGGAACCGAAAGAACCGTCGATATTTGTACTACCAATCGCCGACTAAAAAACAAACGCGAAAGTAAATATCTAATTTTTTCTCTTCCCAGAGGAATACCACGGCGTTTTTTTTTTTTTTTACCACGGCACACTTCATCCTTCCGTGTGACTCGTGGAGGAGAAATCAAAGTTTATACTCATCGCGAAGAAGACAACAGTGATAAGAGCAAGATGAGATGCTCTGTGCACGCGGTTTTACGACGTGCAAAATAGCACGGCTATAAAATTCAAAGTGACGGATTGTTTTTCTGACGTTTCTTTTCGCGCGCGTATACCTCACTTTTTTCTTCTCGGAAAATGTGACGACCAATCGACTCGATCTCAATTTCGCTTTTATCGCTGGCGACAGGTTGTCTCACCGGCGACGCTACGACGTGCCTCGGGTCATCTCTGTAATCCTTCAAGATCTTGAGGCTTTCCGAGGGTGGTTTCTCACGAGACGACGCTGTCCCGCGGATATCCTCGTCGATACTTTTTGCTTCCTTCTCTGACACAGAGTTTGATTGAATGTGATTCGATCGTTCGAGAGAGAAGGGGAGAGAGAGAGAGAGAAAGAGAAAGAGAGAGAGAAAGAGTCGAGACGTCGAGATATCGACAAAAGAAAATTATCTACTTTGATTTAATGTAATTTCAATAATAACGATTTGTGTCATTCGTCGATTCTTCTTTGTAACATTTTACAAATTGAAAGAATATCAAATAAATAAATATTTGTTCAGAGCAATTTATATAAATGTATAATTTGCACGAATGTATGTATAATTGAAATTTACAAATTGTCACGTTTATGTCGCTAACGTTATTGAGAATTTTTAAAATTTATTGAGACTGATAGAATAAAAAAAAAAAAAAATCACGAACTCTCTCTATCTATGTTCCTTCATATAAAATGCAGTGAAGTTTTCACAAATCCGCCATACTAAATGTGTTATAGAAGCGCGGGCGATATAAAGTACATATATAAAGCCGATACCTCATCAAATATGTAACCCCGGTATGTGTGTGTGTTTAATATTCACGATTTTATCCTACTGCGCGCGTATTTTATAACAGAGCCGCGATAATCTTCTTACATTTGAAACGCTGCGCAAAATTTCACATATGGCGTTAATTCGCACAAATTCCTAAGTCACCATGTGGGCGCGCGCGCAAAGTTGTATCACAAGTTGTTAACACTTCCGCCGTAATCTTCATTAACAGGTTAATCTTCGCGCGCTCGTGGCAAAAATCGGACACAGTCCGAAGCGCAAACGCGCATACATGTGCTTTATAAAATATGCAGCGTTTGTAATGAGAAATAATTAGCAAAGAATCGGGCGAAAAAAAGAACGTGTATAAAAGAACTTATATACGCGAGAGAGAACGAGAGAAAGAGTGCGCGTACATACGTTCTTATTGGCAAAATTTAATTCGAAAAATGTATGAAAATTTTATCTACCATGTATACACGCGTCATTATACTCGTAAATTACACACGGAGCATCGCGATTCCAACACACACATACACTCGATTCGCGTAGTTTTACACAACATTAAGTAAACACTAAATATTCTAGCGTTAATTTGACGTTCGCTTATATACACGTCAAAACAAAATTTTGCCGACGCAACATATTAATGCCTTAATTAAGTGGTTATTTGACCATCAGTATATAAACCGTTACGTTACAACTGATACAGGTTTAATGCTCGTTGCATTGCAAAAAACAAAAAAACAAAAAAAAAACAAAAAAAAACAGTTTCTTTTTCCCAAATATACGCGACGAATAAATGTGAAATGCTGAAAATGTTGAAAATTTATGAAATATGCACGACGAATCGTTCGCATATTGTCTCTTCAGGAACGCGGTTATAATTATTTAACTGCGAAATTGCAGCGTTCATACAGTTAAAGCGCACGTTGTACAAACTAACATTGCTGTAGATCATAAATAAATGTCAAATGTCTCTCGTTCCTCCTCCCTCCCTCTCTCTCTCTCTCTCTCTCTTTCTGTGCGCATCTCAGGACCACGTTATAATATACCATAAGTCAAATATATCTGTTGCAACGGTAAACGTATAACGTTGTTTCTGAATATTTTGTGCTGTTATACGCACTGTATATTAAACGTTACGAATGATCCCGCATAATTACAGAATCTTTGATGAATGTCGTACTGCGTGTATATAGAGAATATTCTGACAATATTCTCTCTCTCTCTCTCTCTCTGAATAAATATCGTCATTACATCGCCTAACGAGCAACGATGCTACATTCCGTCATTCCGTTTTAGGACACTCTGATTGAAGTACAATGGAAACAGGATATTGCAAAACTCATTAGCAATCTTCTCCTCCCTCCGCATACGAATGACAAGCGATTTTCTTTTGCAGATTACAATTTTGATTACCAAACGAGAGAGAAACGTCGCTCGCTTGGATGTTTTATTCAACCCGGAAAGCGGAGAAACGCGCGTCGCGATACCTTCTCCGTTGCTGCGAACTCGCAGCTGCGGGCACCTCCGGTCGTCGTTGAATCGATCGCGCCGGACGACAGCTTCGGAACGTACGCCGTCGCAACGTCGACGACTTGGCGGTGATGGTGACGTTCGCCGCTGCAATCGAGATCCGCCAGATATCCGTAGAGATCCAGGAAAATCCTCAGGGGTATCATGGCCGAGCCACCTTCCGGCTCGTGCGTCAGCAACTCGCACACGTATATCATCGTCTCGACCAGATTCTGGAAGCGAACGTGTGTAACATACACACACGTAGCGTGAATTACAACCGCGCGATTAATGACATTTATCTGTTGTACGTTACTTCGGCGTCGGATTCGTCCGCGTGAAACGAAGCAAGACATTGTTCTCTCGCGTAAATTGTCATTAAAAATGTGAAACGATTCTTCTCGCGCGCACATATACGTGGAAATAGAATTGTGGAAACAAAAAATTGAACGATAAAAAAAAAGAAGAAAAAATCGTCACACGCTTTATTATCCGATAAAAATTCCGTCACATTAGACATAATCGAACGTGATGAAGCGATTACTGTTTTCCGCTCGATCGAGCTTCTCGTAACTCACATTTCCCAAAAATCCACAGGCGACCGCGAGAAATCGATACAAGTCGCAGTGCTCCTTATCCGGCGATAAATCGCCAACCGTAAGGAGCTGATAGAGGGTCGTCTCGGGTAAATCCAGCCCTCGCCAGTCCAGCAGGAGGTCTTTGTAGCGGATCTTGTTTGCGTGGCCGAATCTGTTGAGCAGGGTCTTCAGGTAGCCGGGTGTGATGCCCGTGGGGTGAGTGAACGGTGGATATTCCAGTCTCTCCTGGCGATAGACAATATGTCTCATCCGAGATTGTTCGCGGTCAGTTGCCAGTTGGATGGTCTTGCGATAACCACGTCCGGTGGTCATCGATAATGGCCCCGCCGTGTGTGTAAACGTAACACACGTATGTATACGTACGCTCCATTTAGGGCGCTTGCTTGCTGGTTGTCGCGAACCGGTTTGCGCCACCAGACGCGCCTGTCCCGCGATATTTCCATCGAAACGTCTCGCTCCCAGGGGTGCGAATTACGCTGATATTTGTGCTCTCCCTCTTTCTCTCTCAATCTCAATCTCTCTCTCTCTCTCTTTCTCTCTCTCCTCTTCTCTCTTGCTTATATTCTCTACCTCCCTGCAGGTGCGACGTACGTTGGAAATATCGCACTAAGCAAGTGTCGCGTGTCAAGTTCGTGCGCACGGTAGCGCGCGATATGCCGTACCGATAAACGGAGGAATTCTGGTTAACAGTGATAACGATGACGCGTGCTCTCGCGCCCGTTAGAGTAGCAGTTACAAATTAGATCATGCGCGTTGTAAATTAATCGTTGAAATATGCACGAATGTCGGAAAGAGAGTGCGCTAAATGTTTCAACGGAAGGGGAATTAGAGAGAGATGCATCGCTTTAACTCCAACGGTGTGTAATTCAACGAAATTGAAAGCAATTTCGTGTTTGCGAACATATTCAGGTTGTAATATAATTAGGGAGTTATTTAATATGCGACATCAAACAGCTTTGGAAATAAGCTTTTGGAGTAAAATGACAGAATGGTGGAGTTAAGTAAGATGATTCTCCATGAGCGGAATAATACTTACGCGCGCGTGTGTGTGTGTCTGTGTGTGTGAGAGGGATGATGATACTCGATCTCTCTACATGTCAAATAAAACTTGATCAAAGTTGTAAATTTTATGAGAAATTTTTTATACGCATATATATTAAAAAGAGAAAATTGCAGATGGAATAACAAAACATGACGATATAATTTGCACACGCGAGACTACAAAGAACTTGATTGACGGCCGGAATTAATTTCGGCAACTGTGATGGAACACATATTCATTTAATTGCATTATGCAAAAGTCGAAGTTTGCAACTTCATCGGTAACGCACGAATAATAATAATAAATGGATGTTAATACAGCAATAATAATATCGCAGTTAATATAATTTATGTAGAAAAGAGAAAGAGAAACAGTTTACGCATAAAGCGTCAACTGAAATCGTTTAAAAATACAATATTTGCAAATCGGAAAATTATATAATTTGCAATTTGTATTTAAAGGTATTTTGTATAAGCCGCGGATAATAATAAATTTTAACTTTTAATTATCGATCAATCGCACGCGAGATAAAGATCGCGCGCTCGCTTTATCAGTTCATAACTTTTTTTTAATGTTGTTATCGTACTTAATAGAATTATGCCCAAACTTATAATTACAGACATCCATTCGAAGAACGCGGCACGGGAAAGCTCCGGAGATGAACGCGATTTTACTTTGACTTGCTCCTCTTCGCGAATAATATAATAATGAATATTTGCGCGCACACATACACACACACATATAGGAACTGAGCGCGATGTAATACATAAGTCGATTGGCGCGTGTGGAATTTTGATTAATTTTTACTTTGCGCACAA
>QVOB01002273.1:0-11262 GCA_014839585.1 Pseudomyrmex concolor | reverse complement strand
TATTATATATATATATATATATATATATATATATATATATATATATATATATATATATATATATATATGTTTTCACAGTATTAAGTTATTCACACGTAAGCGGATAAAGTCATTTATGAAAACTGATCTCACGTGATATGTGACCGTAGTAGTTGTGAGATAAAACCAGAGTCGATACAGCTTCTCTCCTCGTGCGTGGATACGAATTATTTTTTTATTCGACGTATGTAGTGTCTCTCTTTTATATTCGTAAGATACGTGTGATGTCGGAAATCATTGATTTCTTCATAGTGGAACGCATATTCGTCGCATTCGTCGATTTTCAATTCTAACATTAAATTAAAATATTGAACGAGACGTTAATAAAATTATTGAACAAAATCGCTTTTTCGCGCGCGCGGAAGAATGATTTCTCGAATGTTTCTCCGGAAACAATTCTTTATTATTATTTTTTTTTTTTTTTTACGCCACATTAAGATAAACGATAGTAGATAAAATAAGTAGAATAATTTTTATTTTGTTTGCCACGGCGATCTAATGGTTGCGCGAGGATGATGAATGCTCGCAAATAAACCGAGCGAGTGTGTCGGGAATCGCGTGACGTGTGAAAACTCTCGTATATATCTTCGTTCGTTCACTTACAGAAAAAAAAGAAGTACATAATTGCAGAAACCACGATCGGAGATTGTTCATTTTCATCGCTCGGCAGATATTAATGTTGTGATATTTTACGATACTGTAATGAAATAGATATAACGTTATTACTTGTGTATTATCGTCGACTGTATAATATGTATAAGGGAAAAATGCTTTACTTTTTATTTTAAAGGTGGGCCCCCGCCAAATCCATCCGCGGATTGCGCGCGAGCCTGCCTTATCCCCGATCTACAATTGTTGATATTTCGTCTAATCTTTATTTTGTGAAATAAATATGGAACTTCCATGTGATGATAATAACATTCTGAAAAAAAAAAATCATGTTGGTTTTGATTATTAAAAAAAATCTCCACACATTTTTCACTCACGGGAAGATGGAAAGTTTGTTTCACGTTACAAATTGTTAGAAATAATTTAGTTTGGATAACAGATGCACTAGAAATGTTACCAGTTAACAGAATAACGATCTAAACCGGAGTCATTGCACTTTCTCTGGTGTAAAATTCAGATTTTTACACGTATATGATATAATTTTAATACATAATTTTAATTCTTCGGAACCGGTATGCATTATTACGCAAACGCTTTCATAATGCAATTTATTTTTAAGTATTTGCATGTGTGTCAAGTTACTCATGTTTCTTATTGTATAATAATATGATAAAAAATGCAAGTGTGTTTTCTTTTTGCTATGACATAATTATACGTTCACGCGCATATATAAATATATACACTTGCTATAAACATATGCAAGGTCTCTTATGAAAAGAGACCTTGAACTCTAATATTTGAAATCAAATGCAAAACTCATTTTCTCTCTTGTTTTTGTTTTAGACAATATTGTTAAGTAAATTTGATGAACACAAATGGTGGGGTTTCATCGTTTCCTTTCCATAGGAAAAAGCCTCGCACTTTCCACTCTGCTAACTTCTCTGGAGAGGATATAGACCAGTCTATTCTCGATCGTTGGATGTTGCTGACCATTGGACACTATATATCATTGTGCGTAAAAAAAAAAAAAAAACATCTGCAAACGAAGAAATTCCGATTATATGAATATCGGTGCAAATCGAATTTACCAATTAAACGCTCCAAAAAATTACTTCTAATTTGTTTTCTGACGGTTTGTTTTTGCTTCTCTTTCTCTAATGATTGTTTGTCAAATTAGTAACTTTATATTTTTCTTTTCGTTTTATCATGTATCTAACAGTTTGCAGATGAGAGAGACAAGAAAGTTCAAGAGCTGTTTTATTATGTCTCAACTTGCGTTGATTTTGTGTATCTGCACAAATTTCACATTGATACTGTGTGTTTCTGAATCTAATAAAAATATTAGCCACATTCTTCCCGCCTATGCCATCGCCGAGAGGGCCTATCTGCTCAATTCGACGACATGTAGAAGAGAATTGCAGGACTTCCGTAACGCCGTCGACCAACGCATTTTGTGGAGTTTAAAGAGTTAGTAAGAATTTTTTACTTTTTGTTACAATAGACAAAAAAACTTTTTCAAAATATATTACATGTTAGAAGATCTAATTCAAAAACCCAATCGTAAGTTTATATATTGAAATATGTAATCAACTGATTGTGAATCGCAGTTTTTCAAGACAAATTGCAAGATGTTGTTTTCAAAGAAACTAATTTTGAAAATACATTTTGACACTCACAGTTTAAGAAAGAGATTTCTTTTTTTTGACATAGTTTTCTTTTGCGAGACTTTTAATGCTGTTTACGCGTACAATAAAATTGTCTTGAAAGTAAGATTTTTTTTTTAAGTAAACAAAGAAACAATATGGGCGAAGTGTACATATACATATCTTGCAAACAACAGCTGTACTATAATCAATTCTTATGTGTGTTTCTTTCTTTACATTGGAAAAAACACTTTTTTCTCACATTTACCGAATGTGCGTTCTGCATTCAAAACGACAATTACTGCTTATTTACTGTATTATGTAACATATTTTCCGCGTTGTGATTGTGTCAGCGATATGCAATTTTTCGTTAGAGCACTTTGTACCAAATCAACTTTCTTCATGTTACACAAGGAACAAGTTTCTTCTGGCCGCATGTTCCGAGCGTTACGCGTGCCTATCACGTAATTTTCTCTCATTTTATTTTGACGACAAACTACTATATCTCGTTGATTGAAACATGCGCTACGTAATCGCGGTATTCGCGTTTACATACTTTAAGTTTAATTACATATCTATTCACTCTTCTTGAATGCAGAGTGTGTTCATTCTGTACACCGCGTTTCTGAATACTTTTAACAATGTTGTATATGTAACGTGTGTGCAACATTACAATTTTTCTTCGTGCTTGGCGAATTATTTTATTAAGCTCGTCGAAATTTTTGTCACATCGTATTCTCCTCCGTTTGTTAAAACGAATGGTTAAAATTATAAGTTAAAAAATTTCGCGCCATTTCGAGATCGCTCTCGAGAATCGACTTCTTTCAAACTTTTGCTCTTTCCAATACCGTGAAGCTTGCAAGTGATTCTGCTGAATATATGTATAAGTTTATCTCTTCCGCATCTTTTGGTAATCGACTTCTTGTCACATAATGTGTTCCTGGTAATAAACTTTTTTTTTACATTCTGTAAAAGACTATCATCTGTTGTGTCTTGATTTAAAATTATTTTTTTTTTTTTTTTTTACGACGATCGACTCTTGGAATATTATGTGTTCCTTGTAACATTAAAAAAAAGAACTTAAAATTATTATAAAATTAATTAAAATTTACGTCAATTATTCAACAACTTTTTTAATTTTTATCTTCTCAGTACTGCAGAGATAGTCGCAGAATTTATTTTTGAATCGGTTTACTCGTTCTGAATCTCTCCTTATAATCAACTTCTTTTCATATCATGTTATCGGATATGTCTTTCATATTATTATTATATCTACACTTTCTCTCCAAAATATTCTTAAACAACAGAAATATAGAAATAATAATTGTCTGAATATTTTTTTTTTTTTGTCTTCAGTTTTAGATTCAAGCGGAAAACCTACATCAGGTTTCCTTTATGGAAATAATTTTTGGTTGGGTGTCCGTAGTCAGTGCTTTGACGCAATGAACAAAGATCCTTTACAAATCTCGGAAAAGGTTTTGTTAAACAATACACTATATCGCGATCCGGAAAAGGAGTTTCCGCCTTTTCATGTCAATTATTTCGTTGCTTACTTTAGACACAACAGCACACTGCAATATCACATTCAAGTTCCAAACGAAGTAAGAGTTTGTTAAGAATAGTGTGTAATATATATGTAAAAAATATATGTATATCATGCAAACAGTTTTGTCTTAGGATTTGATCACACTTGGACTCTGTTTACCAACATCGTGTACTGTAAATGATATAACTTTTGTTCTGGAGAGAATATTTTGCGATAGAGTTCTTCAAGTTGGTGATCTCTATTCTATGGATTTCGAACTGATTGAAGTTAAAGACTTGAAGGACGATCATCAATGGCTATCTACTGGCGCAATACCTATTATATGGTAAAAAGTTGAAGAATCAAACATGTATTGTATATAATATATATAAATTCAAATACACATGTTTCTTTACACGTACACATATTATTACATGTAAATATTATAATTACAGTGCTGCCTTAATGCTTAATTTTTCTATAATGATAATTGGAACAATGTACGATATATTTGTGCATCAAAAATACTTTACTGGCAAGAATAAAAAAATCGTTAGTAAGTATATTATATAGAAGAAATTATTTTATAAGCGTTATATATTTTTATTTTTTATTTTTTTTTTTTAACGCACGTTGTCTTCAATTATATCTTTCTATCACAATATAGGTACACGTAATTGTTAATTATTTCGAATTGTAGGTACGCAACATGTAGAAGAGGAAATGGCAATGTCACTGCATCGAGAAAGTAGAATTGGACAAATACTAAGATGTTTTTCCGTTTACACAAATACAAAAATAATATTTAACACGAAATTGGAAGCGGACGCAATACCCATTATTCATGGTTTAAGATTTTTGACCATGAGTTGGGTAATCATGGTCCACAGCATGTTATATTCAGTAGATTATATCGGTAAGTAATTTAACACAGTATTTGTGGAATATTATGCATTTTTTTTTTTTTTTTTTTATCTTCCTGACGTAACAGAAAGAAATAATTTCATATGCATAGATAATAAACCAATGGTCATGAGAATCTCTGACGGATTTTTCGTTCAAGTATTGAGCAATGCGAGCATATCGGTCGATACATTTTTTTTTCTAAGTGGATTTTTATTGGCCTACTTGTATCTAAGGAACCATGCGGACGAAGAGCGGAAAAAGCTGATTAATTACAGAGCGAAGCTAAATGAATTCTTTGTCTTTATAATAAGGAGATTTATCCGGTGCGTTCCATCATTATCTCAATGCGAACATCAGACAAGAGACAGTGGAATACAGAATATTAAAATATTACAGTAAATGAGAGAAACGCGGTGTTATTACAATTTCAAAGATTTCTTAGTATACAAAAGAATATAATTTTTTATACAATAGTTAAAAAAAAACTTGGATTTATTAGTCAACTATATTGTAATCACGTCTTCTTTGTTAATATTAATAAAACTCTATTTTAAGGCTGACACCGGCGTATATAATGACAATAGGAATAATACAATTAGATTTGTCCTGGTATGATAAAACTTCAATATTTTACACGTATGAAAGACCACACGAAACTTGCGCAAAATACTGGTGGACTAATATTTTATACATGAGTAATTTTTACGATCGCAATATAATGGTATAAAACACACATTTTAGCAACTTATTCATGTATTATATTTTTTTGAAATATCAGAGTTTTCTTCTCTTCATATATGTTTTTTTGCAGTGTATGTCTTGGAGCTGGTATCTGGCCAATGATATGCAATTCTACATCATTGGCGTGGCTCTTTTAATTTTATCAACCGTGTAAGTTAATGATTATTTCAATATCGCAATTCTTATTCACATGCATTCGAATAATTATAAAGTTGTAAATTTTAGATATTTGTACTGGACTATTGTTACATTGTGTGCGCTTTTAATTGGATCGATTTTACTTTCTGGTTATATTTCATATGTTTATGAATATGTTCCGACGTAAGTAATAAAAAACATCTCATTGAATGTCGATTGTTATTTGATCGTGTGATTATTATTTGATCATTAGATTGGATGAACTATTTAGACTTTCAAACATCATTTACTTTCCACCATGGGTCAGAATCGGTCCCTATATTATTGGGATGCTTACAGGATTTTTTATAATACGATTAAATAAAACTTTAAGTTTAAAAAAGGAAAAAAAAAAAAAAAAAAAAAAAATTACAAGCGTGGATATTGTTGGTGTAAAAATTTCAGAGAACAATAATTTTATGTTGGTGCTTTGGAAGCGTCTGTAACATATTTGTATTATTTAGTCTTTATAAACGACATATATCTGTTCTGTCTACTGCTACATACGTTGCATTAAGTAGAACAGTTTGGGCCATAGGATTAGCTTGGATTTTAATAGCGTGTCTCACTAAAAACGGAGGTTGGTTTCTATTTGACAATAATATAAAAGAAACATCACTATAGCTTAGAAACATCACTGAAATCTTATCTTCTTTTTCATTACAGATATCGTTAATAAACTGTTATCATTCAGAGGATGGATACCTTTTAGCAGACTCACATATTGCGCTTACCTTCTAAATCCTTTCATCATACAGGCGGTTCGCTTAAACAGTGAGACTTCTATGCACTCTGATTTTGTACCTATTGTAAGTGTATTGAAATTCTTCAAAACTCTACCATTTTTTAATAGAAAAATATTATTACAAGTTTTATTTTTAGAGCATCGTATATCTTGGATATTTTGCGACCAGTTATTTGTGCGCTTACGCATTATCTTTAATGACAGAAACGCCTTACGTCTTGCTAACGCGAATATATATCGAATCTTGGAGAAGAAGAGAATATAAGTCTCGTGAGATCGTAATATCGCGGACAAAAGTGTGAGTTATTGACAATGTAACATGTTGTTGTAAGTATTGTATGTACATGCCGTGGTCGAATCACACGTGAACTTTTTAATAATATTATTTCCATTTCCTCGAACTGCTTCTTTAAGACTAGAAGCTATCTTATAGATCCAATTCTTGAGAGAGACGCGTCTCGAAATTCTTCAATCTCCGAGAAGAAAAGAATATAAGCGTTGTGAGATCAAAATATAGAGAACGAAATTGAGTTATTACGATGACAGCGCAACATCATCGTAGTATAAATATGTAATGATTGAATCAAATGCTTTTTAATTAGTTTTTAATAACATCATTTCAATAAAAGAAGTGAAATCTTGCTGAAGTTTCATGTTTTGTATATGTAAAATTGTATTCGATCTGAGATATTCAAGCTGGGTGTAAGTGCATAGATCATCACGTATAAGATATATCATATTAAATTGTTTTACATATGTGACATTTAATTCGTTGAATGATAAAACAATGCTGCCATCTACATTTGTTTGTATTAAGGAAACGTACTGTACATAGCATTCACAAACGGAAGTCACTCTCAGTATATCTTCTATTAGTTTAAGTTAAGCTCACTTACAAAAAATGATTAGACAGTTTTTCAAGGCACTATGAGTGAACCGGAGAATGTATTCTGGGTGGCGCTGGAGAAGTCACTGAGCGATTCGCTCGCGATGCTTGTTCGCGTCGACCTTCTTCAACCTGCTTCTCGAGCTGCTCTTTTAAGACTAGAAGCTCTCTTGTTCTCTGATGAACAGGATCCTTGAAGCAGACGCGTTTTGATAAATGTATAATGTTTCTTAACTTGTTCATTTTTTTTTTGTTTCTTTCTGATATCCAGAATTTAGATATGTTTCACATACCTGTTGCCGCATACTGGGATTCCATCTACAATATAAACTTTTCAATGGTTTGATGTAGCGCATACTGGCAACCGGTATGAGAACAAGCTGATAAGGTGTACCGGATCGATACAGAGGATTAAGATAAAGAGGTAATTGACTGTTTGTGTACGACCACAGAGAGACTGTTCTTTGTTTCACTCCCTCTTGCACTCTTTCACGTTCGCTGAAAATATATAAATTATTTATAATAATACTTTGCACATTTGCGACAAGTGTAAGGCAAATTTCTCATGTGTATCATATCACAGAATAGATGAATATGTGTACCTGCTGAACAAAAATGTGCCGAATCTGCAAGAGTAAAGATGATCAAGGATAGTAATTAGGAAGTGCTCGTTAAACTCGAATGCGTTAGGAAATTGCCGCATTATTTGCCAAACGCAATCGATAAATTGTAAAAATACCGGCGATCTATCGGCATCACTGTGATGTTCATCTCCATGACCTATTCTCTAAGAAGAAGAAACAAAAACCTAAATTCTCCTTAATGAAACAAAAGTTAAATTTTTCTCATGCACATAACAATTTATTGTAAAAATATTTCAAGTTAACAAAAAACACAAAAAATGCAAGTCGGAAGAAATTGTTCATACGGAAATACCTGTTGAAATTTATGTCCAAAACTAAGCCATTCCTTTTCTATCAAAACTTCGAATCCTTTGACTGTTCTATAATAAGGATCCAGCATTAACATTGCGAGAGCTGTAAGCTAAAAAACAAAGAGAAAGAAAAAGATAGAAACGATAATGCAATAGATACATATACTTAAAAATGACTTTGTACTATAAAGTAAATAACGTTTTTTTACACATACCTGTGCTGTTCGATCCCAACCGTCTGAACAATGAACCAGAACAGAAGTTTTGTGATTCTCGACTTTGTCTACAATTCTCACAGCGCCGGCGAGAACACATTTGACATGTTTAAGCCACATTGTTGATTCTATACCCGATAACCATCGAGTCTCGTCAATCGTTGGGAAACATAGTTCTGAGAAAACAAACCATGTAATGTAAATACACAAGTACCGAAACATGATATAAAATTAATACAAATCCATGTATACCTTTTACTTTTCTAAGACTTTCTCTCATAACGTGTATGTTGGGAATATCGAGAAAGACCAGTTCCGCGTTCTGGTAAGCGTCTTCGCTCTCATATCCGCCTCCTTTTGCCTTATTGGCTATTGCGTTTGGCATCGGCCGCGCATCCATGATAAAAAGTTTGTGACTTTGCGCGTTAGCATCCATTATCAACTGAACGTATCTCTCGTCTTCGCGACTCCGTTTGCCCCCGACACCTACCAATGGCTGAGCACAACGCGTTATCGTCGCCTGGCTTTCCGGATGAATCCACGAAAGAACCGGCAGTCTGCCTCTACTCCTGAAAGCTGCGGATGCTTGAAGATCTTCATCAGTCGCGGCAGCAGGCACTGCCCATATAGCTGGATAACTATCGCATATCGAATATGTGTCATTGATTTTCGATATTTTCCACATATCATTATTTACACCCTGAAATTTTACAAGATAGAATGATATTAAGAAAGAATATGTCTGTTCTCTCTCACATAGTAACTTTATTAATTACATGCATTACGTACCATTCTCTTTAACTCTGCTATAGGTTCGTAAACGTTCCAGCCGTTTTCAGGAAAATTCTCAGAATATTCGAAAGCAAACAGATCCAACTTGTGAGATAACGGAAAAGAATACTGTTGTAACTTCTCGAACACGTCTCGTCGGGAATGATTCTCCTGCTTGTGAGCAAACTTGACATTTCTCATGTCCTTACAGAACACTTCAATTCCGTAAGAATTTTCCCCTCTACTAGTTGCACCACCAACTTTTTCTATTCGACTAACAGCTCCCAATGGCACTTCAACAACATAAGGAGTTTCTCGATCAACACTACGGAAATAGAGTTTGTAGTTTGTGACACTAAGAATTCCTCTGGCAGGTCCCGAGTACGGGCATAAATAGGTAACTTCGTGTGCAATGCCTTGCACTCGTTCTCCGTTCAAAAGTGGTGGTCCAGTATCTCCTCCGGACAAATTCTAATTAAATTAATCAAACAGATAATCAGCTGCACGAACATCGCGCAGAGAGAAAAAGTTTCTGATGTAATTCTAACAAAATAAAGGATAAAACAAGCAAATAGACGATAATACTAAAGATATTTATAAAGTAAAAGTGAAGAAATATACATATATGTATGAAACAAGAAAATATTTTAAATAAATCATATATGTGTAGATACATGTTTTAAATAAAACTAATTTCATCACTAAATGTGTACTCGAGGAAATAAAACACTGCTGTGTAAAATAAAAATCTCACTACACTTGAACATTCACTCTAAGAACTCACTTTTACTTGGTTATCTTTTTTAGCCTCTAAAGCAGAGACTATGTTATTATCGGTTGAAGTGGAGCTTGAAGAAAAGCTCTTTGAATGTGATGCTTTTTCCCAACTTTCCTAAAGAAATTTGTATATCAACTTAAATGTGTGTGCATGTATGTATACACACATCTAATATTAAATATTTTATTTTTGCCAGTTTTTAAGAGCTTTAAGCATGTAAAAAATAACCCACATGTGATATATTTAATAATATTGCTTAATTATATTGCTGTTTTTACCGATTCCTGTCCTATTTTTGAATTGAGTGAACTGCTCTTGCTATCCGAATCGAGAGAATCCGAACTGGCATTTTTTGAGTTGTTCTTTTCTGTGCCAAGAAGTTCTGTGCTGCCTCTCTTTTCCATCTTTTGCATTAAGAATGATAAACTGTATTTTTCTTGCAAATTCAGTCCTGTTATCTAGGATTAGTTATTTTCCATATGATTGTGAGAACCTGTATATAAATCATAAGAATTTTTGTGTTAAACAAATAACAGTTACATCAATAATACATATAAAATTACGTATAATAATGTGTTAAATGTATTTAAGTAATAACAAAGATGTTAAAAAGTAAACAACTAGAGTAAGCCACGGGAGAGACTCGAGAGTAAACAGTTTGTGTATCACCGACTTAACCTTACAAAGCTCGTATTGTGTACTACGTAAAGATAAAATGAGTATATGTCAGTTACAGATAAACTCAATGCCTCAGCTCATGACAACGCTCATGTCTGTGTGTGTGACACATAATATCATGGGAAACTTACAAAAACTAAGCAATCTACACGAACGATGTCAGAAACTTGAAGCAAACCATGCTGTTTCACGTCACGTGCCACACCCAGGATAAGAGAGACGCTGTCAACCACTGTCACAACTTTACAATTGTCAACTATCACAATTTGATCTTAGCCACTGAGGCCGAAACTTCTTTTTGAAAAAGATTGAGAACGGCCATAGTTTAGCTGTTCCGGAACATTTCTCAGAACTCAACTTAAACTCTGCAAAAAGTTCCAAATGTTACTGCATCTGGACAGTCCGCAGTCTGTGCAAAGTGGGACGGAAAAAAATATATGCACACTTCTATAATTTTCTGAAAATAAATATAAACTTGTAAACAATCTGCTCGTAGTTTCTTATTTCTCCAATGTTCTTCTCTAATCTTAAAGTCCTCACACCAACAATCCCTGATACTTTTAAATTTGATATTCGGCCTGCAACCCATCATACTCACCGACAAACCACTTGTGG
>QVOB01002257.1:0-17077 GCA_014839585.1 Pseudomyrmex concolor | reverse complement strand
TTATTTTACATAGTATTATCATTTTTGTTATATAATTTTTATTTTTATTTTGTTCATCTTTTGTATATTTTATTGTCGGCAGCGCTTGAGGGGATTATATCCCAGAGCGCTTTATAAATATACGCTACTATCTATCTATCTATCTATCTCTCTCCCCGTTAAACGTTGCATTAGGCCGAACTTTCACGTAAGGAACTTTCCGTAAAAGTTGCTCCTGTACAACTTCGTTGCAAGACGTGCTCGTATTAATAGCTAACCGTTGCTACGTTGCCCAAGAGAGGGAGAGAGGGGGAGAGAGAGAGAATGAGTGAAAAAGAGCGGAGGTTGAGGGAAAATTCTCCGCGCTTTTTTAATTCAATTAACGATCGGCTTAATTGATACGCACGCGTTGCGATCGTTTAAAATAATCAGGCGTGAGAGACTTCACTCGAGATACTTTTATCTCGTGCTAAGGATCGGCTCGTGGCACGGCCGAGCGCAATTCAACGCGCGTCAAAGAAGAGAATGCGCTCTTTCGGAGGAGAGAGAAAAACTAATGTGGATTATTAAAATCCTTCTTTAGGCGGCTGCGATACAAAAACTGTGCGTGCTTGGAAGCAACAAAATTGAGCATTATCGCGAGCGCGGAGAAACAGCGGAACCGGTAAATTTATATCGCCCGAATGAATGCAAAAAGGTTTTATTAGCTTTTTACGCGCGGATAGGTTATGTCTTGCGCCACCTCTCGTCGTTAATCTTTGGAGTTTCGTGAGGATAGCAGGCAGACAAGCAGGGGCGAGCCTGCAGTGTACGTCGGCACGCGACGAGCCCGCCTATCTGGCCCATGTTTCAGTCGGCGCGCTCTTTTCTTTTTCGCTCGTCTCGAGTAGGGAAAAAAAGAGACGAGAGAGAGAGAGAAAGAGAAGCGCGTTACGATAAAGCTCCTAAATAATTGCGGCCGACCTCCCGACTCCGCGCCGCTAATACGCCTGCCCGTCAGTGCCAAATTGCAAACTTTGAACGGCGCTGGACTCGCGCTATTGAACTCGGCTGATTGTGAGTCGCCGAAGCGACCTTCGTCGCAAAACAGAAACAGTGTGTCGTTTCTTTCTCTTTTTTTTCTCCCTCACGATTTTCACACTGTTTCATACAAATTTGCAAAGAATAAATGTAAAATGATTCAAGCCAATTCTCATATTTAAAAAATTTTTAGGTTTTCGCGCTTGTTTGCCCGCTTTGCACGCCATGTCTGTTAAGTAAGAGTTTAATGCCGTGATGGGAGTCGGGCCGTTTCCACCGGCGGAAGGAAAACGCGCGGAAGAGACGCTATTGCGACCGAAGGGCAGGCTAAGTGCTTTTAACGACAAAAAAACAAGACAGGCATCCAGCGTAAAAGCCGCGATGTTATCGGCGGAGGTTGCGCAGCGCGAAGGTAGAAAGGTTGAGCATGAATATGCAACTAGCTTCAACCGTTAAACGCCTCCGTTACTCACGTTGCTCCTTGATGAGTTCGCCGCCGTTCGCTATTGTGCTTTCCTTCTGCGTAACGCGAATATATTGGATAAAAAAAATCCTTTGCTAAATTAGTACAAATTTACGTCGACAAAATCACACACACACACACACACACACACACACACACACACACACACACACACACACACACACACACACACACACACACACACACACACAACAATATCTGTCAGATTTGATTCTCCGCTTTATAAATTTCATATCTCTGATGAAACAAGATTTGAAATTGTCAAATTAAAAACTTCGATTTATTGGTGGGAATAAAAGTTCTTCTCTCCTTTTCGTATTTACAGTAATTATCGCTCGAAGCGAGTATGTACATGTATGTCTAATCTATTCCCGGGTAGAATTTCGATTGACATTTTTGTCGATATAGAGAACGTTAATTAAACCACCACGCCGCATCGAAATTCCGTGGAATTTGAGCGATACGCCGCCGAGAGGGAGAGACGGGGTTGCAGCAACCGACTGCTAATCGCTACGGCACATCGGCGCGTATTGGAGCTACACGCGCGCAGCATCTGCGAATACATCAGGCTCGGGGCTTGACACGACGCTCGCGAGCGAGCGAATCGCCCGTTGCTCGATTTTCGGGCACCAGGAATTTGTAAATATTGCGTGTACGCGAGGGAGGGCACGCCACGCGGTGGCGCCGTCAAACATAGCCCCGCATAAACACGGCTACGTCATCCGCACTGCTCGCAGCCGGCGAGCAACCCGTTTGTTCCCATTAACGATTGAAGTTGGCCCAATCGCGACAGATGGGTGCGACGTGACCGTACACCGGCAGCCACACATTCCGCGAAATCCATGAAATATTTAACCACATTATTGATTCCCTCCGTGGTCCACGAGAGAGTGCTCCTCGTCGTAAATTCATTAGCCGCGAAGTTCGCGCTGTTGGCCCGAACACGCGAGAGCCCGACCCACGTGTTCCCCGACAATTATCGAATTTCTGCGATATATCTTCGCGTCCCTGTAATCCTGTGTGTGTGTGTGTGTGTGTGTGTTTGTGTGTACGTGCTTTGGAGAAAAGTAAGTCTCGTCGTCATCGCCGCGCTATTTGTAGCAATCTGGAGTAACGCGAAAAGAGATAACTAATTTTGGAAGGAGATTCCAACAACGCTACGCTCCAATATAACGATCGCCCTGCTATTCTCCGAGTATTTAAAATAAAACGTCGCGTGTACTGAATGTTTATTACATTATAGTGTCTTGACCTAAGTTCGATATATAACAATTACGCTGAATCAAGAGTACATGTTATCGTAATTCTTATTGCAATTCTATTTCTCTCTATTTCTTCTTATTGCAATTCTATTTCTCTCTATTGCAGTCCGAATAGAGAGACATTTAATTTGCGAGTATAGTTTATGTCATCGTGTTGTAGAAGAAACATGCGAAAAAGCATCGTTCGTTTCTCTTCTCTGATTTTGTGATTACCGACAGTAATCAATGGACCCAACCCAGAGAGAGAGAGAGAAAGAAAGAGAGAGAGAGAGAGAGAGAGAGAGAGAGAGAAAGAAAGAGAGCGAAGCTTCAAGAAGACAAATAAAAGAGAATAGCGGGACGCGAAGAGAAACGAAGGCAAGAGAATATAAGAGCGAGGGTGAAAGAGTGTACACCACGTAGGGTAACAGTAGGGAGCCTCGCTCGCAGGACACACATAAAATATCAGCCGGAAGATTACCATCGTCCTACCCTTTTCCTCGCCGGTTTCCCCGCATCCGCTTTCTGCCGCGGCAGTTTTTACCGAGAATATATGCACCAACCGGCGCTTTGTTATTTTCCCCTTTTTTCTCGCCGGTCCTCGTTTCTCCTTCACGAGCAGCCCCGGCGACCCTTTTCCCACCTACCCTTAAACCCTACGAGCCGCTCCTCCTATCCGATTTCGCCCATCCCTGGACGGTTCCGCTTCCGGTCACGAGTGTGTGCCGACGACTGTAACTTAACGTATAACGCGCCGCGGAATTATCAATGAGCTCGCGCAGCCGCGAGCTTATCGTCGCGGTCGCGCGCAATCAACGCTCCATCACACGCGGCTTTGCCGCTGCACAGCTGGCCGTTAATTTTTTGCCATTCCAAGAAAGAATGTCGCTACACGTTACACGTGCGTTACCCGGCTAAGGGCGTAATTTATTGCGTGGCGTGTCCGCTATCGTCGCGTATCTGTCGGCTTCGGAACAAATGCAACGTACATACGTTCGCTCGCCGGCTATGAAACAGTCGGCGGTTGAAGTATGGCGAGGAATTACGTCCGCACGGAGTTGTCGACAACTTTCACCTTAATCTGTCAAAAATGTTTGCGCGCGCACGTTTTATTATATCTCGCGCGTCCCCGTAACATTCCCGATATATACCGCTTACGCGAATATACATAAATAAAACACATTTGTGTGTTTTATTTATTTGTTGAGTTTTTCTTTCAACGCGCGGGTGTCGTATAAGAGAATTTATATGAAATATAAGAGTAAAAGAGGATTTATATTAAACATTAAAATTTTTATATTAAACTTCGATTTTGACATAAAGCAAAGAGAATTCACTGAGATCTCGAGATATCTCGAGATTCGAGATCAGGTCATTTCGCGAGAAAGAAAGAAAGAGAAAAATGTACGAACTCGTTTCTTATATTCCCTTCTTGTGTTTCATTTTCTTTTTTCAATTTTTCCGAAAGCAAAAGAAGAGGTATATTGTAACGAGATGGAAACATCGATACACATCGTAACTTTTGGCCGCGATAATACTTGGCTGTCTATTCCCCCGCCCCGAAGCCAGATATCGATTGATCCGTTCCTTCTCTTTTCAATCCCTTCGTTTCTCTTTCCAGCCATCCGGCTCCAGCTGGTTCGTGATTGACGTTTCATAATTCAGTCGTGCCGGTTGATACGACACGTAGAGAAAAGCGGTAGCCTATACCGGACCCTGTAGCGGAGAGCCTGACGCGCCGCGAACACGCGCGCTCTTCCGTAATTCCTCACGTATATATTTCTCCGGCTTGGACCGTGATGATATCGTCGCGCGAACGAGAGAAACGCGGAATCCAATTTATCACGATCAAAGGGATAAGCGTAAGGGAAACGGACGAAAGAGAGATGGACCTTCGCTACTCTGCAAATCAAGCGCTAAAAAAAGCGCGACGGTAAGCGGATTTATTTCTGCATTCGACAAACGTATCGTCGCCGCGCATTCTTCGCCCACGAGAGCGGAATACTTTATTCGAGCTCGGCCCGTGTCGTATTTTCGCGACCCCGAAGAAAGAACGCAAACTTTCCGCGCCGTTTGTAACCGCGCGCGCGGACCAATTGTCGTTCCGGATAATTCCTTCGGCCGCCGGAAAGTGGTTATTACGTTGTCCACAGAAATGGAACGACCGCGCGCGGTAAGATAGGACCCAAGAAACCGGCTACGGCGGTCTTTGTCGTGATAGAACGCGAGTAGAGAGTCTGGGGAAAGGGGGAAAGAAAAAGAAAACGCGCCTGGGATCTTTTTGGTCAAACCCCAGGCTTGCTGTCTCTCAAAAGAGCTCTCAACCCGCGTCCCGTCCTTTCCGTTTCTCTTGGCGACCGCCATTCAGCGCTTGCCACCTACGAAGTCAACTTCCTCTTCCTTCTCTCTCTCTCTCTCTCTCTCTCTCCCTCCGGTTATCCCCGTGGCGGCGTGGGGCTTTTACTACTTTCATTACTTTTTATCGTCACTCGCCTCAAGAGCTCGTGCGCCCATTTTTTAATTCGCTATGGATCGAGCAGCGTCGGGACGTCGTGCTCTCTCCTCTCTCGCCGTGTGGAGACTATATTAAGCTCGTAATTCTTACAAAGTGAAATCTAAGAGAGCCGCCGGAGCGCCTTGGTGTAGCCGGCTTTTCCTGGACGTGTGTACTTTACGATGATTAGCACGAAGCGAGGAGGGCAGAAGAGTCATATGCATTAATCTCTCTCGCGCCGCGCCGCGCCGCGCCGCCGGTGAGAATCTGCTGCCCGGAGTCAGTACGCTCTGGCTCTGGGGCTGTAATCCAGTTAGTCATAATTTTTTTACAACGACCTTACCGCCAAGTTACAAACGCGAAAGTTAGCGGAACGTATAAAAGATCATCGTTACGACGCGAGTATTGTATGAGACATTTTAAATTTTCTTTAAAGCTTCTCCAATCTCTGGTGTGCGGTAAACTTAGTAAGATGATCGATTTACCCGACTCGAGTGTATGCACGTTTGCGCTGCTGCCGTAACACACACGACAGTTCAACGTCATGCGAGAGAGACGTTTAAAGAAAAAAAAAAAAAGGAGATCGATGGATCGATCGGCTTCCCCTATTTTCCTCGCGCGGCACGCTATCGCGGGACTAATATTCTCGAGTAAAGGAACGTCGAGTCGCGGCGCCATTCATCGAATTATCGCCAAGGCGCGATAGTAAAAGTATTCCCCAGTTGATGCGAAATTACATTACGCGTCAGGTAACGCAGAGATACGACCTGTTTGTTTTCGGGATCAGTTTAGCACGGAGGGAGGGATCGCGCAATCGCCTGATTACACTTCGGCCAGCTTTATTTTACGGCGGTCCGGAATGCGGCAGAATAAACTGTTATATTGGGTGCGAGACGGGCTTACGGCGTTAACGCGCCGAGGCGCCGTAATGTACGGTCACCGATCGAGGCGTTTCATCGGCTGTAGTCGTAACGGCGCCCGACAACAATACAAATCGAACCGGAGCAAGCCCCCGTGCGCCGTGTGTAGGCGGCGATCCCGCGCGCGCGAGAAACGAGACGCGAGGCATTCCAATAAGTGGATTGACTCCTGCAAGCTCCGCATCCCGCCCCTTACCTTTCGATATCGCTCCAGACGCAGTGAAGCATGCAGCGAGGGATCGAAAGAAAATTCCGATGAAAAATCCGCGATGTAATATGTTTACAATCGGATTAATTTTTCGACAAATCCTTCAACTATCCATACAGGATAAAAAAAAAGAGATGTAGGAAAAAGTTGTTTTGTTAAAACAATGTCGTCAATTATGACACTCGTAAATTTAGCAAAAACATGTCGTTTTTTTTTTTTTTTTTTTTTTTTTTAGAGAGAAAAACGACAGTTTTAATTCGTTACTGTAGAAAATGTAGACAATTTATATTGTATTGATTCCAGCGAATAAAATGTAATCACAAATTTGCGATCTACGCCAATGCATTGAGGCATAGCTTGACACCTCTTTACACGATAAAAAGCAGACCTGATAGATCAAAACCCTACGTTCTACAATGTTCCGTTCGGTCTGAAGAGCTCCATCGCTCAGGCTTTGCGCGCGCCACGACGACCTTATTAGACAACCCTGATTTGTGTCCTCTGGCGAATGTTCAGCATTTCCGAGTAGGTCGCGAATTTGCCTCTCAAAGTACGGTCGCTTTGCCGTTTTCGCCGGGCGACATCGAGCAGATCCGTATATACATAAAGAATCGCGTCGATTCGAATAAACTTACGAGCCGGCAACAGCAGCAGCAGCTTCCGTGTTCGCGAAATACATCATTTGAATTGCGGACTATGTGCGTACATAACACATCCAATAATCGCGACGCGATATCGACGAAAATTGACGGGATAAAAAGGCGCGAGAGTATCAACACGAGAATGTTACACGATACGTATCAAACCGCAGGCTCGCGTGCTCGTTCTGATGAATTACTTTCGATTTCTTTCCGCGGCGCTAAACCGCGCGCGTGCGAAGTTCCATTAAACAGCTCGCGCGAAACGTCATCAATAATTTTAGCTGCGCGAGCGCGCGCGCGCGTGAAGATCCGGCGTTCCGTGACCAAAATTCAATCGCGCGAACACGAGGCGCGCGAGAGTTTATTACGGTAAATTCGTTCTTTTCCCGTTTCGACGGTGCCGGATACAATTTCCGACGTGGCGTTGCAGATCGCGCAGCGTCGCGTCGCCAGCGAAACTCGCAGAATTTCGGTCAATGAAATACCTATTCACATTATCAGTGCGCCGCGCGGTGTGACGAGCCGCGCTTCATTATTTTCGCCGGATTGACGCACGCACGAAAGCGCGAATTGCCCCCGTTAGCTTCGTTCGTTATTTGCGTGTCTTCGCATCGTCGATTTTTCTGCTCTCGTGCGTCGAACTAACGGAGTGATTCGACGCGTAAATCGATGAGAAAGAGGCAGAAAGAAAAAGAGAGAAAGAGAAAGAGAGAGAGAGAGAGATATCGCAGAACGGATTTTGGGACCAAGTTAGTATAGGGTGCATTAGGGAACAGTTTGCACGTGCGCAAATTCGTGCCTGTTCTCGCGTCGCGGTTTTTGATGCTGCTCGATCGTTCATGTATTTGGTCGCAGCGTCCCCATTGATGCGGCGATACAATTGTAACATTTCTGTGTGATTTCCGATTGGATTTAATTACCGCCATACAAAACACAGATAGTTATAAATTTTCTATTAGTTTTAAATTAGAATTTTTCTATTGTTTGTTTTATCTTTTATCTTGTCAAGAAAAAAAATTTTAATCACGATAATATTTAATTAATATTTATTAATTCTATTTATTCTATTTCAACTTTGCAAAAGAGCAAAAATATTTTATACGAAAAAGATACAGTATCGGCCAAAATTATATCACCTTTTGATTTTTTGAGATAACTTGTTTTAAATCTCTATCAAATCATAATATGTTTTGGTGATAAGTACAACTTACTAAACAAATAACTTTTCATTAAATAATGAAAACAACAACTTGTGAAATATTAATTTCAATTAATTTCAATTTTTTTATAATGGCTTTCTGCTGTCGTTCATCGATATCTCGAGCACCACTGATCTTTGCCATAATGTGAAACAATAATAAAATACATTATGATCGACAATAAAAACAACAACAGAGACACGAAAAACAAAAGAAAAAAACTTAATAAAAAATTAAAAAATTAATGATGTATTTTGTCAAATCTTATTACATTTCATGTACAAGGTGATCTGCCAGTTCACTATAATTTTGAATACATTTGATGCACTTTGACAAAAAGTTATGGTCAAAATATCGTAAGATGATATAATTCTGACCGGTACTATATATACAAACCACAAAGAGAGAGATAATTATTTATCGCTCGTTGCAAATTATATTGTTGCGTCACTTGTAGCATGTTTATCATATTACAGCGATGATAAAAATACGTAGCGTTTATGAGAGTTAATTGGGCTGCGCAGGCTGTCTTTTCATTAGCGTTTACGGTGCCTTGTTTCTCATCAATCTCACCGACACGTACAACAGCCCTCTTTCAGCCCGGACGAAATGCACACGCTGCAACGTGTAATGTGGTTTCGAACTATTCCCGTGGTTTTGGCCGTTGAACAACAAAACCGATGGGACTCCCGGAGTATTTCGATACTATTCTCTTGGTCTGCTTATTCGTTCGTCACACAAACTCTTATAATTAATTACGCACGCCAAACTTGTGCATGTGGCCCCGTTTAATACCTGTAATTTTGCTACGTCCCATATCAAACACACAAACACACGTAGTAACATTTGTCCGCGGTCGGACAATGTTTTCCACTTTAATCGCCATAAAATGGCACAAACAGATAATCGAGAATTCACTATCTGCAGCGAGCAGAAACAATTTTGATCGTCGCGGGATTTTTTTGTCTATATACTGCCGAAGAGACAAAGCTGGTGTCGTGTAAAAAAAAAAAAGTTTCCATTAACGACGTATTTTCTTCTCTCATTGTTCCGCTTTGCGATTGCCTCACTGCGAACTCTCACCGAGGTTTTAATTAAAAGTTTCTCATTACTTCCGCGCGCGCGTTGTTTGGAGGCGAGCCTGTCGCCGGGCTTTAAGTCTCGGACATTAACGAAGCCTGTTTACGATAACGCTTGCCCGTCGGGCAAGTAATTCATTTACGAAAAAACGAGGTTCACATGCGGTTGAAGCTCCTGTATCAGTAACGTTCTAATAATTGCGCCGGCTCTTTGTGGCGTTGTTTCGCTACGAACTCCGGAAGAGCAGCGACGCGAGAGGATTAAACACCGAGCAAAAACTCAGTTTCGAAGCGGACACAAAGACTGGCGGCAAAATGTAAAAAAAAAAAAAAAAAACTACCGAAAGCGAGGGAAGGGCACAGCGCGCTATATATATCGCGACTGTGTGAATTCTGTTACAAGCTTTTTCCCAAACCGTTCATACTCGCTGACATATTCGATTTGCATACAGACCGAGCGAATTATTGCCCGCTCGCTGGAATAGAAACGGTATCGCGTACACGGGATCGTCGGTAGATTGGGTTCATTAGCTGGTGGACATCAATTTTTCCAGTAATCAGTAATAAAGCCCGGCTTTAAACGAGCTGCCAGCGCAAACGGTTCGCAAGGCCTGAGGGGAAAACGGTCGACGGTCGGTCTGTTAAATGAAACAAAGCCGTTACAACGAATGGCTATCCACCCTCTGTACCCGCGAGCAAGTGCGAGGATGAACAAGCGGGCGAGCAGAGAAAGAGAGAGAGAGAGAGAGAGAGAGAGAGAGAGAGAGAGAGGCGGAGTGGTAGCGCCAAATAGAAGAGGATGAGTGCAGAAAAAGTTGGTGTAAGAGAGAAAGACAGAGAGAAAAAGAGAAAGAGAGAGAATGCGCGCAAAAGAGAGATAGTGGCGAGTGGTTGGTAAATTAAAATTGTTTCCCGATTCGGAATGGAAACATTTTGTGGCCACCCCGGCTGCTGCCGTCGGAGTTTCTTCGTTACCGCGGCGCATCGTGCTCGTCGCGGAACACGAGGGTACTTTCTCGAAACAGGTGCGCGTGCAAATTTGAAGACCGAGCGATCCTAAATGAGCAAACTGATGGTTTGTTCTCGCCTGTAAACTCTCAATTTTCACTAATCCAGTAGTTTCTCCAATCTTAGCACTCATAGCAAGTATATATTGACATTTTGTGTGCATTTAATCCCATTAGTTTAATAGTTTGAATTTGAGCAAATAACACAGTCAACATTAAATTTAACAAGATATTCTTTGGCTAATTGTAAGCAGTCTTCTCTTAAGTAAATTGTCTTGGTGTACTAAGTTTCAAATTACAAACGATTTGAGATAAAACAAAAAAAAAGTTTCTTCAAACAAACTTCGCAGATATAATTAACGAAAGAGAAAACTTTATTATATTCACCTAAAATTCGAGTAAAAGCGACTTTGCACGCAAGAATTTTAATTGAAGATTTATCTACTACACTCTCTCGAAGAGAGAGAGAAAGAGAGAGAGAGAGAGAGAGAGATACGTCATGTTGAATGTAAATGAGTTAAAACAAATAAAATATCCCGACAATTCTCGTCGTGAAACAAGATACCAAGTTCACCGGAGAAATTTGTCATTGAAATTGTCATAGTTTCGAGATACTTTGTGCAAGCTTTATCCGAGTGCGAGAGATGCAGTTCTTTCTCGTATCAAGAAAGTTTAGAAGCTCGAGGGGAGGTACAGAGAAAGGCGGAAGAAAAGTGCTTCGAAATGCGAAGTGGAATCAAACTTGAATGTCGTGGTAGCGTACGTTTAAAGTGCATACTTATTTAATGGATATTAGAACTTCGCAAACTACTTGTACATTATGCAACGGTTACTCCGGTTAATGCAACATGTTTCTACGTCTAATTAATATCATGTGTAATTTTACTGAATTAAATTTCGAGTAGCGTCAAAGAAAGAGAAAGAGAGAAAGAGAGAATGGAGAGACTTGCGTATTATATTAAGAGCCTTACCTAAAAGTACCACACTTTTGTGAGTGTGCGCGCGCACGACCTCCTCTCTGCTCTCCCCGTCGAGACAAGAAGAAGCTACTTTCGTGGCAATGGCAACCCAGCGAATCGAATGGAGCGGCGAGATCAGCGTAAAATAAGTTAGCGAAGCCATTGGGAACCCTCGAACTCTCCTTCCCTAAGTTCCCTCTCACATTTTCGCTTCAGCTTTCCCTCGCACGTTGGCCCAATCGACCCCCTTTCCCTTCCCTACAACCCTTCGGCCGGGAAGTTCCACGAACTCTCGACCGAGGCCGGATCGCCTCGCGGTTTTTGCAGAAACGACCTCGGTATTTCTCCTGGAGCGAAATTAACGATCGCAGAACACCGGCGCGCACCTTCGTCGGGATAAAGCGCGAGGTTTACGGTTTGCATGTACATACTCGCGTGTAGGTAGGTGGATAATACATGTACCCATTTTTTTCTTCTTTTTTTAATTCCGTTGTCGCTGCCGTCTTCCTATTCCGGTCGTCCTACGGATGCACCTGCATGTCTTCGCGTCTTTTTCTATTCGTATACGCAAAAACTATAAGCAAATGCATCTTCTCGATACACATATATAACCGTAATTGTTATTAATGTTCAGCTTTATAGAGCACGTCGCAATAAATAAGATATCACCTGACTTAGTAAAAACTGAATTTTCTCGAAAAGTCTCCAAAAAGATAGAAATGAACGTGACTCTCTCTCTTCCGAGAAGAGGAGATAGTACGTATATATATATTTCAACATTTAGAAAGTCTCCGGTATTTGCGAGGTTTCGAGAGAATGCAGCTTTTTAAAAGATCGCGGTCAGAATATGTGGGTTGTATAAGCAAAACGCGCCGGAGCCTTTGATAGGAATAAAATTGAGGCATCCCAGCGTTGGGACGCAAAAAGAGGGAACATAAATATATCGTTCTTGGAATACTATAAAGAAATCAATCGCTCAAGGATGCTTCTTTAAGAAATGTTACGAATACCGGTAACGTTCTGATCTGGCTGAAAGCCATCCACGTCCTCGACGAAGGATCACTACCTTTTCTTGCGTGCGCAAGGAATATTGGCAGCGGCTGCTTTTATTTCACCCCCGGCCTGCGCCGTGCAAAAACAATACGCCGCAGAAGTGACTTACCTGAAACAGAAAAAAAGATATCTCTCTTCATCTACGAAGTTCGCAATTGCATCGCGTTTTATTAATTATATAAAATATCGTGCGGACACGCATAACGAGGACATTGTTGTTATTACTAAAAGCGCGCCTCTCTCTCTCTCTCTCTCTCTCTCTCTCTCAAATTACATAGCGCGCGCCCGGTATATTTCTATTTATCACACGATAGATACATATATACACGAAAGGTGTAACGTGACAGAAGCCCAGCGCAGCGTTGCTTCGTAATAATATACATTTTATCGCGTCAAGGATAATATATGACTTATGCAATTTGCGTAAATAGATATATTATGGATGTCGGCAATGGCCGTTAACCATAACTCCGAGGCATTAATCACCGTAGCCCAGCGCAAACAAAGCGCGGTGAAAAACACGGATCGCTAGCCAGGCAGGAATTTTCAAAACGATACTTATAAGCCGCTTATCTCGAGGTCAGACCTCGGTTCGCGAAACGACGTTAGGCTAGCGAGGCGTCTCTCCGCATCGTCGTCACAAAGCGGACTTACATATTCATGGCGGTGGTGGCGACAGCGAGGGTGTATTAATACCTCTGCAATCACTTCTCCTCGGAATATTCCTTGCACGCGTATCGTCTCTCTCTCTCTCTCTCTCTCTCTCTCTCTCTTCCGCAAATTTCCTCGTTTCGTTATCAATTTTTAGCTCATCGAGCTTCTCACAACGCGGAACGAATAAATCCCCCCCGCGCTACGCATGAATGTTAATTAACTGATTAGCTGTTTGAGCGAACTTTCCTTGTGACGACCTTGGCTTAAAGCAACGCGGAATTTATGAGTTACAAATTAGCGCCTCTGAATTCCATTTTCTTCTCTTTGCTCACCGTCGACTCCGCGTCTCTTGAAGCGCAACGACCGGAACGACAAAACTCGCGAAGAATTTTTTTTTTATATATCACTAATTAGCGTGAACGCGTATCCACGTCCATTCGTAGGAATAATTATCCCACGCACGCACGCACACATTTGAATTGTTGGATGAGCATCATCCGGCGCGCGTGGCCTTATGAAAGAAAAGGCGATGACTCGGGAGCATGTGTGCGCAATATGTTACGTTATTATATGACGACACGCACAAAGAGAATAACGCGCTTCCCGCGAGCGCGCGATCTTCTTCCCCTCGTTATCGGCGCGTAGGTACTCGCGTAGAAAAATTGCATGTAACGAATCGTGGCGGCTGGCCGATCTCGTTTCCGATCACGTTTCCGCGGTATTGAATCATCCAATTAGTGTCGTCGCGTGGCGAGAGATACGGAGGAGATGTTACGCCGGATAGCCGAATGGACCGGGGTGCCGATTCGGCGTCCCGAAAGACGTGCATATGAGAGGCCGCATTAAAGGGCGCGCACGGTAGATTTGATAAAATCTCCAATTAGCGAACGCGACGTCGTTCGATGTCGTTTGAGTTTTTTCGCGCCCGCGCGCGCGGATATGTACGAGACTTTAACGAGACAAATTTATTTGCTGAATCAATCGATGCGTCTATTCGTCGGGAATGATATTCGCGTGTACGGTTAATGCGTTTCGGTAATCCCATCCTCCGGAAATCTATCCATCGCGAGATGCGCTTGTAACAAGAACTGGCCGATGTAAAGTTTTTGGCTCGAAACTAACGCTCGATTCTCCGCTACTGCTTTTCGAATTCCGCATGATTCCCAGAATCTAGATATCCTCGCGCGTAAGTGGGTTAACTTGCGGGACTTTTCCAGATTAAGGGAGAACGCAGCCAACCCTCTCTCGTCCGCAGGGCGGATTAGACGACGAAAACCGTGGCGTGTGTGTGTGTGTGTGTGTGTGTGTGTGTGTGTGTGTGTGTGTGTGTGTGTGTGTGTGTGTGTGTGTGTGTGTGTGTGTGTGTGTATGAGAAAGACAGAGAGAGAGAGAGAGAGACCGGCGATATTATAGCGAGTTTTATGTAGCGCACGCGTACGCGCGGAGAAAGAAAGAAGAAGAGATTTCTTCGTGCCAAGGATGTTCCAAAAATATTATTGCACCGGCACAAATACGAGACACGTGGGTCGACCCCACGTAGAATACGACAGAGAGTCATTCGTAAATCTCTATCTGGAACTGTCTGCAGAGCACGAAGCAGAAATCTTAGCAACGACGAAATTTCTCGTTCTAACGTTCTTCTTCCCTTTCCTGTGAGAAACCCGAGCGCCGCGCCACTCGTTTAATAAATATACACGCAATAAATTCGACGTGTGAAGAGGCCATAGAGGCCGGCGGGACTAGGGGGCAGTTTTCTGTCGCATAAAATATTCGGCAATTTATTTTAGCTAGCACACATAATTAAAGCGCCATGTGTGCAGGAGGTCCGCCATAAATCTCCGGGATCAGCAATAACGTCGGAGACTTGGCCGTTGCCGTCGGTAGTGCGGATGATGGTGATGGCGCAGTGGAAGTAGTGGTAGTGGCGGTGGTGGTGGTAGTAGCGCAGGGTACCTACAATTCGTCGACTAGTCTGGTGAAGAACGGTCTGGCATCAAGTCGCGAGAAATTATGTGAATATTCTCGCCTTACACCAAAAGACGGGCGAGGAGAAAGTGGGAGGGTTGTCCTTCGTGCAAGGGGACAGAAGCCAGGAGGAATCAGGAAGCCGTGGCTGAGGTGTCTAGACTTGGCTTGGTGGTGCACTTTGCACGCCGTACGTATTCAAACCGATTTGCGAGGATTCGCACGACAAAAAGTCAGAGAGAGAGAGAGAGAGAGAGAGAGAGAAAGACTTGGGATTTACATTGGTAATGCGTGTCTCGGCGGAGAACGGGGGATAACTCCGCCGCGGAAAGTCGAAATCATGGCGGCTGCTCACGGGAATGTCGCTTCTCTGCCACCGCCCTAATCGTTATTCCACAAAGTCCTTGAAATAATTTTATTTTATCGAATGACCGACAGTGTTCGTTAATTACATTTAGCTTTGAATGAGATGATTACATTTAAGCAATAAATTATATCGACACGGAAAAATTCTACGTGTAATAAACCGTGTATATGCGATTAGAATACTCGCGCAAGTTTCTTAACAGTCAACAAGATGCGAACGCGCAGCGTTAAGCTCAAGACAATCAGAAACTCGTCGTCATTTGTGGCTCACCTCCATGTCACGGGGTCGGACGTGGGGAATGTCCCCGACCGATGTCTCAGAGCCATGATTATACAGCAACATCGCGCTCGTTTATCATTCCGGCTATGCGCGGCGGCAGGCAACGCGATCTGTCTCTTCGTGGTAAGATAGCCAAACCCTTATTCGAGGGAAGGGAAGGGGGTTGGCCAGGGAGGGAGCGTAGCCGCATCTGGACTGCCTCCAAAAGACCCAAGACACCCCAGAATCTCCTGGCTCGTTCCGGGATTCTCTCCCTCTTTCTCCCTCTCTCTCTCTCTCTCTCTCTCTTTCTCTCCGTCGCCGACTTCATAAATTCAAGCGCGCACCCCACCTTAAGCCAGAACCGCGTAACTGTTTCTAACCAATTATTATAAATAAAATGTGGCCAGCCGTAATGACAAACGGCAGGAAAGCGGGACGGTCGCGCGGTACGCCGAGCTCTTCGCCAATGGGCTCGGAGCCATCCGCCCTATACCAGACTATACTAGTCGAAGGATTACAACGAGACCTTCTCTTTTCTTTCCCATTTTCTCCTCACCGATCGCTGTGCAGTCTGCCCGCGAGAGAGATCTATGAGGTAGAAAGTTCGGGTTTTCAGTTCCAAGAACATATTAGACATAATGTGCAATTGTTAAACCGAAAATCGGCAGTACATTTCGGCAGACGAAGTTATAGAATAATCGATAATTTGATGATCCATCTTCCCTTCAAAAGTTGTTCAGACAAAATTTCATCCGCTCTTTTTGTTCCATCGCGTAACTCGCAGACACAACGATGGATAATAAGCGGAAAGACAATCGAAAATACGCGATTATTTTTATTTAAGATAATTGATAAGAATATTTTTTTTTTTTTTTAGCACAAAGAGAATAACACGCGTGCCTCCCGCGCGAGGAAAACTCGTGGGAACGACGCAGGAGAAAACTAGCTGGCAAAGAATGAGCAATAAATAAGAACCCGTGGGGTTCTGTATCGCGATTAGAGCCATATTATGTTTGTCAAGACGCTCATGATCGTTGTTTACAGTCGAAAAGCAGCTGTCTTATTCTGGCAAACTTTGCTGGCACTCGGTACCGATATGAGTTTCAGTTTGTCGGCCGTTGAGAGTACGGTTGAAACTTCGAGTTTCTTTATGAAACTCCGTGTTAATGAATAAACTGAGAATAATTATCTTAATGAAAACAAGCGTGCTCTCGCGATCCATTACTCGCGTTCTCGTCCGAGTAAAATAAAAATTGACCACAAAATCTGAATTTTATTGAGACGATTTGTTTCCGTTGTGTTTTCCCGCAAAACAAAATTTATTTCAAATAACGTTGTTTTTAAATTGGCGAGAAAAAAAGCTTATAAAAGAATTATATCTTGTGCGCTTGTCGCAGCGAGATAAAAATATATATTCGCGCCTTGATTTTTGCTGATTATTTAGCGGAGAAATAACGCATATATATTGTAACGTCCGCGGCGGCGAAACGGCACTCCCGCCGGTCTTCGCGACTCGTACACGCGGCCGCGGCAATAAAAAGGCGCG
>QVOB01002255.1:0-10692 GCA_014839585.1 Pseudomyrmex concolor | reverse complement strand
CGCAATATAACGCTGTTACACACACACACAGAGAGAGAAAATCCGATAATACAATTTTAACATCTTTTTAATCCGATTTATCGCGTAATAAAATTTTACCGAAATAGGAAATAAAAAATATGCATAAATATAAAATACTGTGTGTAAAATAAACGTAAAAAGAGTTTTACGTGTATTTTATCACGAAACAATTTGTTGTCACGTTCCGTTCTATTTTTTTCCTTTTTTTTTTTAGACTTATTGAAGGTAACAAGTAACGATGTGATCAATACATTGAAATGCATAAATCATTCGGAATGTGACTTCAATGTTCTTCGAGATTTGATTTCACATTTCACGGAAGTTATTAGTACAATCTGAGCTGACTATCTGCGGGGCTTTTTGTGCCGGTTACAAGGCAGGGAGCTCGGCTTAGCTTTCATTGCTGTCTATTGTATGGGAAGACTTAATAACATTACCTTGACGTCGCATTGCGTCAATCGTGGTATCGACGGATTTTCAAATCACTTCGATTACGACTTTCTTTAAAGAGACACGCTGTCGATTCAAATCTAATTGCGTTAGCGAGAGAAAGAGTGAAACTTTTTATTTTATTAATTACAATTAAAAGCCTCGAGACTTCGCGTCGTCGGTGTAAGCGAGCGTAAAAGTTTCAATCTCGATCGTGCAAAGAGCAATATTTTCTGAACTTGTTTGTAATTTTCTGAAGAAAGACACAGACAGAACAGATCTGACAGACGGAAATTGTTTTAAATTGTCTCCCTGGAGAAGATTCACGGAGGACGCGGCAGACGCGCGTTTCGCGGAATGCGCAGTTTCCAGCGACGTTAAAACAATAGAAATATAAAGCGGAGAGGGTTGACAACCGGACAACACTCGGGAGAGTGTGCAAACACGCGATTCATCGCTTCGCCACCATAGTAAGACCGCTTTCATGACACACACGACGCGACGCGACGCGCACACGCTGTCTCGACAATATTTACGCGCTGCGGCATCGATTTATCAAGGTTCAACCGCATGCAATTTTACTAATAGTAGTGCCGTCGCACCATTATCGACTCGACTATTAAGTCGATGGTTAAAAATTTATTGCGGCACTATCCGACCACTTTTTCGCAAGCACTTCGCGCCACCATTATCGCGCCAGCTTACAATGCGTTTCGCGCATTGAATTTACGTCTCCTTGAGAATAAGATTCGCGCGATTATCTATCTCTCTTTTTCTCCCTCTCTCTGTAAGAAGATGACGAAGAACTTAGAAACTAGGACTAAACGTATCTGCGTCATGTTCGCACTGTATTACAACATATTGCTTGTTATAAACTGCACACTATAATGTTATCACAATTCTATTCCCTTTCCCTTCGCAATGCAAACAAGTTTTAACCATACATATACACTTCTGCGCCCAAGTCTTGCGCGGCTAACGCACATTTGATAGGGTTTGTTGTTCTAGGAAATAATACGCGCTCTGTTCGCACAATTACATCACATTACATGTATCTTTGTTACCGTACGGCTACCATTGTATAGTTTCACCTCCTGTGATGTGTACGTTGCAGGTTACACATCGATATTTGAAACTGTATCGCGGTTGATTTATCGAAATTTCGTGCAAATTCGTGTAAAATATAAAACTCACACATTTTTTGCAAAATACATATGTAAATTTTCTGTGTAGAGAGAGAGAGAGAGAGAGAGAGAGAAGACTGTCACTGGCGTCTGCATTTTTTCACAATAGAAAGTCAACGCGACCAAGGCAAGAGAATGTCGTTCTTTAGGTCGCGCATAGTCATCCGACATTATTACTCCCATTTCCCGCTCGTTATCGTGATGAAAGTGAATTATTTAGCAGTCGCTAATTAATTAGTACCATCGGGAGCACGGCTGTCTCATCGCAATATAATTTTCCCAGCCCGGCATGACCTCTCGCTGGCTGCGTGGGATAATTACACCGTGGATCCGCACTTCCGTCATGTGTCTGCAAAACACCTCGCTATTGCGATCGTAATTTTTTTTTTTTTTTTGCTTTTTTGTTTTTTATTTTATATAAATCACACAGTTTATCGCACAATTGGGTTTGCGTTCGGCAATAAGAGTCAAGTAATTTCTGTCGCGCAATTGTTTCGCGAAGGAAGCAACGTCCAAAAAAAAAAACATCTTGAAAAAATCGTATCGACTGCTCGGTTGCAAGTTGATGACCTTCCGGTGAGCGATAAACACGAACGGCACGCATCCTCGTCGCGGAGACACGAGGCGAGATAATCGTGCATCATTATAACTCCGATAAAAGTCCGAGTAAAGTTCCGCATTTCGCACCGATCGAAAGTGGGAGAGTGCGCGATCGCAATGTAGATGTGATATTTACAGATAAGCGATCTATATCCGACGTAAAAAGCGACGAAGATAAGGCGATAAACCGACGCGCGAATTTATCGCGTTATACGTTTATTATATTTATCTGATATTCGTGCGAATATCAGAAACTACTTTCCACGTGCGAACACGCGCGTAATAAATCGCGTGTCATTACGTTCGTTTTTTTTTATTTTGTAATGAAAGGTTGATGTAAAACTTGCGAGATGACACGGAACTAAACGAGCGAGATGACACGGAACGTTCAGTTTTGAAATGACGCTGGGTGTCGCAAGCCCGTTATCCTAACATATGCACTTTTCGAGAACTGCGAGCTCGCGTTTCAGTTTTCAAGATCGCGAGCGCAAAACTCAAAAGGTTTTTATACGAAGTTATTTTTCAACCGTGTAAAGTTGTAATCCGTAAAATTTTTTTTGAATTGTACAAAATGAGAATAGAATATCTTTGTGAATTAGGACGATGTAAAACAAAAAATCACGAAGAGCACGTCAAAATACAAAGTGACTGATTAATGTGCCGAGAAGTTTTTACGTGACTCCCTACGAGATTTTACCATTAGGTTGAAAATTTCCTCGACGACAAAAGAACACACGCGCATTTTCTCTCTCTTTTTCTCTCTCGAGTATTAAAACTTGGTAAAGTTAGCTTCTTTGTGTGTTGCAGCGCTGAGAAAACCCGCGGCTCCTCAGTCATGTAATTTCACGAAGCGATCCAGCCAATTAGCAGAATTCGGTTTGCGAACATTTGATTCGAGTTCACGAAATTGCTGACGCGCGGAGGATTGGGTGATGAACTCGTGGTACAAGCGGAAGATTACTGTCGCAGTTGAAAGATGTTTCGCTCCAAGATTCGCATTCACACGTGTCAAGTGATACTGCTGACGTCGCTGGTATGGTTCCTGGTCGATGTTATGGTGCTCATGCTCTACTCGGATTGCATCGGAGGATCCGGATGGGGCTGTTCGGATAACAGCAAGCAGCAGCAGCAACCGCTCCAGTCCGAGGAACCGTCGTCGCAGCTCCATCCGAAGATCCAGGCCAAAGAGGCGCAGCCGCTCAGACATGAGCACAACAAGAAACAGTATCCGCAATCGACGTTGCACCTGTGGCGACCGGCGAAGGTCGTCAAGGAAAACAAGGGCAGTCCCGGCGAGATGGGGGCGGCGGTACATATCGCCCCGGAAAACGAGGCCAAACAGCAGGAACTGTTCAAGCTGAATCAGTTCAATCTGATGGCCAGCGACATGATCTCCCTGAACCGATCCCTGAAGGACATCAGACTCGAGGGTTGTAAGACCAAGAAGTATCCCAAGTATCTTCCAGACACGAGTATTGTCATAGTTTTCCATAACGAAGCGTGGACCACGCTGCTGCGGACAGTATGGTCCGTGATAAATAGGTCACCCAGGTCGCTGTTGAAGGAAATCATTCTGGTGGACGACGCGAGCGAGCGCGGTGAGTTTTTCTGAGCGTTATAAATACTAATAAAAAAAAACCATAAAGTTAGTAAAATACAAAATACCGCGCAATACAATACAATGAAATTACAATATAATAATTTTAGATATTTGTAACTGGGATCCGAAAGAAATGGGCGATATTTGATTTTTTAGATCACCTGAAGCAAGACCTGGAGGATTACATAGCCAAGCTACCCGTTCCCACGTACGTGTATCGCACAGAAAAGAGGTCGGGTCTGATAAGAGCAAGGCTGTTGGGAGCGAAGCACGTAAAAGGACAAGTAATCACATTCTTAGACGCGCACTGTGAATGTACCGAAGGTTGGCTGGAACCGTTACTTTCGCGAATCGCGAACGACAGACACACTGTCGTCTGTCCGATTATCGATGTGATCAGCGACGACACTTTCGAGTACATCCCGGCCAGCGACATGACGTGGGGCGGTTTCAACTGGAAGCTGAACTTTAGATGGTAGTTTTGTTTTTTTCTACAACATTATCATAACTATTCTAAGCGTCGCGTATATAAATTTTGATAGTATTATATTTCTATTTTACTCTCTCCCGCTTTTCGAAAGGTGCAAAAGAAATTTGAGTTGCAAATGTGAAAATCTCCATATTTTGCATGCAATGAATAGATTAATATAGCCGCATAAAATCTCTCTTTATCGATCCGTAGTGATGTATATTAATTCATAGCTTTGTTGGATTGTGATGTTCGTAAATTCGCCGTAACGATCTGTATAATAATTCAGATTTTTCGACTGTCCTATTCATATAAATTCGCAAATTCGCATTCTACTTCATTGCATTTACATATAATGATAAATGTAATGAATAGCAGCTTTGTGTCCTTTCTCTTTCATACATTCACAACATCATACGTCAGCGCGCGTTGTCCCCGCGAGCTTTGAAATTTATAGTTTCCATATTCACCGTGAATACGTTTATAACTGCGTGTAATTTATCTTTAATTTTTAATTTTATGACTGAAACAAAAAGCGCGTTAAAAATCTCTCAAACCCTGTATAGTCTTTTTTATTTTATTTTATTTTATTTTTTTTTGTTCTTTTGTTTCTGTCAAAACTTTTAAAACAGATTTTAAATACCGTGTCAACTTTGCTCAATAAAGGTACAGAGTCGCGCAGAGAGAAATGGACAGAAGGAACAGCGACAGAACGTCACCATTACGAACACCAACTATGGCAGGTGGATTGTTCTCCATTGATAAAGACTACTTCTACGAGTTGGGCGCGTATGACGAGGGCATGGATATCTGGGGCGGTGAAAATCTCGAAATGAGTTTCCGGGTAAGCGTTTTAGAGATGCGACAAAATACTGCTAATCTGATTATTTACGAAAACATTTGTATTTGCGTAGCTTCTATGGAAGTTTGTTTGTTGGTGCAAAATTCTGCGCAGTATAAATAGAAATAATAAATTTATTATTTATTTACAAGCACGATGAAGAGAAACGAAATGAAATGTTTCTCCGATTTTGTGCTAATGTTGATTATATTTCACACACGTGGAAATTAATTTATTCCCGTAATGTCGATGCGCTTATTACGGCAAATGAATTAATCAATAAATCATTGCCGATTGTTATTGCGGCATTAATTAACTTTTACAGATAGAAACGCGTGTGTGTAGTACACGATTTTTTTCTCGGACATTTAACATAAAAAAAAAAAAAAAAAAGGATTAAAGGGTTTTCGAAAGGATGTCTTTGCATGAGACCTTCGTCATTTATAAAGTTATGAGTGCCTTGTAGGTGTGGCAATGTGGCGGAACGTTAGAAATCAGTCCGTGCTCACACGTGGGACACGTATTCCGGGACAAGAGTCCGTATACATTCCCGGGCGGTGTCAGCAAGATAGTCCTGCACAATGCGGCCAGGGTGGCCGAAGTCTGGATGGATGAGTGGAGAGATTTTTACTATGCCATGAATCCAGGTTAGACCAACAAGTGTACCGTTTACATAATTAATGTTGTTGTTACCTAAATTTGCGCCTAAACGATGCCATTTTTATGCACATCGACTTTACATACCTTAATACGCAGTGTACAAAAACTTTTCAGTGTGTGTTATGCATCACAAATTTATAGCCTTAGGAATTACATTCTTTCTGTATCTTACATATATGTTTATTCTTACGTAAGGATGTTGGAAAGTTTACACTTGAGAAGAAGATTCGTTTTATCAATTAATGAAAAGTATTGTTGCAAAAGTTTTTTTTTTTTTTTTTTAACTAGTGTTTTTAACATTCATTACTGAAAACAGCAGTTCACAAGTAGCTGAACTATATATCACATTTGACGGGTATCTGATAAAAATCGTTCGGATTATCTCGTTAAAAAAACTGTTGTAAACTTGATATAGCGTGTGACAGTTGCAGTTGCAATTGTTTATGAATGCATTATCACCTTGTCAAAGAAAAAATCCATTTCTTGACTAATAATTAATAATAGCCTTGCGTTACATTATATGTATTTTTATAAAGCGAGTTTTTTGATATATTAGAACTATACAGAACATATCGTAAATTAGCTAATCATCCTCTTTATGTGTTATGCACATTATTATATATGATCTCTGTATGTGTATTTACTAATATTTCATACGTAACATCAGTAGTTGTATACATTACATTGCTAATTTACTTGAAACTAAAATTGAGACCTCCATAATTATGAAGATTGTCCCTAGTAGATCTTGATCGCTGCTGACAAAATATTCTATTATTGTTTGTGTTCTTTTTTTTCTTTTTTAATTGGTTAACAAGTACAAAGTTGTGTAACTAAAAAACCGCAGGCATTTAAACACGGACATTTATATGCAGACATTTCAGAGATATGTTTTGTTTCTGTGTCTCTTGTTACAAATGCTGGTGTAGTCTTAACCACTCATCCATCCAGCCGACTAACAAATTGAAAAATTGCGCTTGTGCTTTTAATGAGATTTCCTTCATCAAATCGCTATTATAGGTGCCGCCCAGAAGAATTCTAAATCCACCGCAAGGCGCAGAATAGGAACATATATACATTTGCCATGTTGTGTGTTCTTTTTCCCCGTCGTTTGTTTCTTATCGTGTTATACTCTGGCTATCATTGTAATTGCTAACACACTAACAGAATTGAGTTGGTTAGATATGGATGTGTGGTGGGACGTTGGAAATTGCGACATGCTCGCACGTCGGGCACGTATTCCGTAAGTCGACTCCGTATACCTTCCCGGGTGGTACGAGCAAGATAGTCAACCACAACAATGCGAGGCTCGCAGAAGTTTGGTTGGACCAATGGAAGTACTTCTATTACAACATTAATCCAGGTAGCACTAACATTGGCGTAAACTTGCAAAGAAAAAAAACAAAAAGAAATAAAAGTCTATCGCTCTGAGCTCTTCTGTGTACGCCTCTTTCACGCAGTTTTACTTTACGCACTCACTGCAGCATGCTTCTGCGACTTAGATGGTTTTGCATGTCTCTTTTTTATCGATTATTTCCATTCACGACATTTTACAGCTTCAAGTGCTAATTGTCTCTCTATCAGATACCCGTTGACATTTATTTAAAGCATCGTTGCTATTGTGTCCAACTCTGTGACATGGGTGTGTTAATAGATGCTATTTAATAGAACTTATAATGTAACTACTTAATACAACTTGTGTTGGAGTACAACAGGTGTAATTACATAAATAAAATATTTAAAGAACAAGTTTGAAGAACACGTCAGAAGATTTCATACGGTATTAAAAAATTGTTATAAGAGCATATTTTATATTGATCACAAAGCATAAATATCTAGATTATTTTTTCTAATCGAGTTTTCAATCTTAAAAAACATTTTAACGTGTAAAGCACATCTCTGCATGCTATATTTACGGACAATTACACACAAAATAGTTGTTAAACTTTATAAATTTCTTTACACTTTTTTCAGATTTTCAGAAAAAAGCGCTGCATAACTGCACAATTATTTATTTATTTTTTTTTTTTTCATAGCATTAATGTATCATACAAATATCATGGCAAACTTCTTTATTTTATAGCACAAAATTCTGGCAATCTTCTTTTCAACCAGTTTACATGCAAGCACATTCATGCAACAAACAAATTATTTAAAATCCCATTCGCAGATTATGACGGTAAAAAGACAAAAGATCAAAATGTTTTTGTAGGAGCGCGAAGCGTCGACGTCGGTGACGTATCGGAGCGAATAAAGCTACGAGAACGACTGAAGTGCAAGAGCTTCAGATGGTACTTGGAAAACATATACCCGGAATCGCCGATGCCATTAGATTATTACTATCTCGGCGATGTGAAAAATGTTGAAACGCAAACTTGTTTGGATACTATGGGCAGGAGAACCGGGGAGAACGTTGGAATTAGTTATTGTCATGGGTTAGGTGGTAATCAGGTTTGTGTTTGTTCTTTTGAATATCTCGAAATATGTCACACATTTGGATGAAGATTTCTATCTAGAAAGTGGTACGTTATGTCTGACAAAAATATCTATGTCACACTCAGGTGTTCGCTTACACTAAGCGGCAACAGATAATGTCCGATGATATGTGCCTTGATGCAGCTAGTCCGCAAGGTCCCGTGAAGATCGTACGATGTCATGGAATGGGTGGTAATCAAGCGTGGGTTTTTTTTTTTTTTTTTTTTTTTTTTTTTTTTTCAGACCAAAATGATCAGACACACCAACACAGGCCACTGTTTGTCGAAACCCCATATGGGCGACGCCTCGCAGCCCGTTTTGGCGCAGTGCGACGTCAATAACATCGGCCAAAAATGGATCATGCGTAGCAAATTCAAGTGGCAAGCCAGCTAATACAAATCCATTTTAAAATCCGTGCGCGTACTTGTTAATCTATTTACAAAATGGTAAACGCGCGATGGATCGCGACGAACTGTCCATGTGTACGTAAACGAGAAGAGAATGGAGTATTGAACAAGTGATGAAAAAAAAAAAAAAGAAAAGAAAAGAAAAACATCAAACGGTTCATTCGACTAACCCACGGTTTAAATATGCGTCAAACGGAATTGATGGTGCGCGAAAAAAAAAAATTAATAACTTTTGACTCGCGTGAGAAAAAAAATGAGATCGCGTAGTTGATTTAAACCCTGTAGAATTTATTCGCGTGATTGCGCAGTGTCAAGAGAAATGACTGCCATTTTTCGTGGTGCGTGACCCTTATGCCTTGATCAATGCACAAGAGTGACGGGGATGAAGCAATTGTCTAGCCGCGTATGGACACAAGTGACGCTAAACGACGAGAGAGAAAGAGAGAGAGAAACAAAATGAACTCTTTTCTTCTTTCCTGGCTAACGAGCGCAGGAAGGAAGAAGGCATATCAGACCACTGTTAAATAAATAATTAAATAAAATAGTTGTTAATGCAAAAGAGCGAAAGGGAGAGCGAGAGAAAGAGAGAGATATGTTTGATAATTTCAGAGTGCAATGACTGTCCATTAGATCGCGATAACACACACAAAAAAAAAAGATGTGAATACGCTAGGAATTTAATTGACGAATGCTGGGAGTGCGTTAGTGAAATCGATGTGACGCTACCGAGAATGATACGAAGATGTTTGTATTGTACAATCGATTTTAGAAGAGACTATGGCACGGGAAGAGCACGGGATCTTTTTTATATTAAATAACGTTTCCAATAGTTCCTCGTTGCATCTCGTTTGTCTAATTTCTCACCGTTGCGCGCCGTTTTCACGCGAAAAAAAAAAAGATGTACTTATCTGAATTCGCAGATCTGCATTCGTCAGGTTTTTAGTTCATAGACGCATGAATTAATTAACCATCGTGTTTTTTTATTACAGTAAACAACGCAATGTTAAGTGTGTACAGTGTCTTCCATAATTTTCACGACAAAACTGAATATTTTACGCGAACAGCCACATCTCGTCACACATATTTGTTAACTATTTCCCTCTGAATGTTGTTTAACCCGCGTGTGTAACTATATATATATAAAAAAAAAAAAAAAAATTATTCCCTAAGTCGCCTCAGAGCGAAACAAGTTCGCAAGCGCGAGACCGTTTTAAGCTAGCGTCGAATTATGTGCGTATTCGCAGTCGATTCGAAGCAATTCGATTTATTGGGTGCTAATGTGGATACCTTCGATACACGTTCGCGCGACTCTTGGTTCCTCATTTATTTATATATACATTTACTCAATATATATTTAGTTCTACACATGTACTTCTTTTTCGTCCATTTGCATTTCGTCGATTACCACAAGTCAAATCATTAAGTAATGCACATTCAAACGAATACGTGCATAGTACGTGAAGCACTAGTTTTTGAAGATTAAATAATTTAATTTAGATGTTCAACGATTATAAAACGTTACGTATATTTTTTTAACTAGCGAAGAACTAATTAGTCTCGAACTAACTTATTTAACTGAACAGAAAAAAAATATCATTTGTTCTTATATCTTTTAGCATCTTTTCTCCTTTGACATCGTAAATTGCAATTGTGTTACTCTTAAGTACCACACATGCCTGTACACGGATTTGCTTGATGTCAAGAAAGATTCTTAAATTTCGTTTTATCGCAAAAAAATAAACTTCCATATTTATTCGCGCTTTTAACACCTTCTAATGACTATGATATCTTTTCTTGAAACTATATTGACGAAAGAAATATACTCATTATTCGTATGTAATCTAAAAGAATGTTATGGTGATGGTGCAACGTTAATAGCTTGATACATTTGTCTTCTAAGACTGTGGTATTTATTTTTGTATAGAATATAAATTGATCTATATATACGTTGAAATAAGCGATGTCTCGGTTCACTTATAGGTAAGAGATTGAAAAAAAAAAAAAAA
>QVOB01002235.1:0-29544 GCA_014839585.1 Pseudomyrmex concolor | reverse complement strand
CTCCGTCCTTTTACGCTTTTATCTTTACCGGATATCTTTCGATAGTATTAGACTATTGTTTCAATTATACACACACGCGCCGATTAATGGTTTGTCTCATTAAGTATATAAGTCGCGAAAGAAGCGATCGATTAGAAAACGCGCACGTACATGCTTACATGCGCATGTGTTTTTTCTCGAAGTGTGTCTCTATTTTAGAATCTAAAAAAAAACCGACGAGTATTTGTCAGTATTTCAAGGAATCACATCTCATACATCTTATTCGCGTCGCGCGTCGATATGCGATATCGACGTGACGTGAAGTAATTAAAAAAGTAAATAAATAACATCCAATCGTATATATGCCAGGGAGAAAATATTGTTGTACATACTTGGAAGCAAGAAAAAAAAAGAAACAATGTTGTTCCTTGTACACTTTCGCATAATTTTTATCGACTTTCCGACTGAACGTTAGTCTTCCTTTGTTATAGTATTTACGTTTATATATACACCTATATGTAATTAACCGTCTTGAACTAATGGATTAAATTAAAATACACGTATGTAATTAACACACAAAAACCGTAAAACTAATAGATAAAAATTGAATTGAAGAGATTTTATCAATTTTAAACGGTTCTGATTTTTTCGAACTGTCAACGGGAAGTAACAACGCGGCTGATACGAGCGCTCAGGGTGCAATTCGAGATTAAAAGTTCGTGTAATTTATAATTTATATACGCTTTAATTAATATTTCGCACGCGTCGCAGCGCTTGGCTCTTGACCGTATCGGCGTTGGTCGCGCTTCAGCGGAATTTAGTAGTTATTGGTCTATTCCTCTAATGCAAATGTGAAATTATACATGTATGGTATATGCCAGTGATAAGTAATAATCGCGCAAAGCGTTTACCAAGCGCTCGGTTCCGCTGAACGCGAGGCTAACTACTTCTTGCTGGCGGTTTGAATCAAATTTATAAACTTGCGTTGTGTGTAGGCCTCACACATATGACAAAGGTCGGACCAATCGAGTGAATAATGTTAAAGAATTACGCACAAATAAACGAAAGCGTAAACGCATAATAACAAACGCATGATAAAAAAAATAAACGGAGATTCGCAAACTTGTTCGTTTCAAACTAATAAATGTTCAATTATATCGATCGATCAAGTATAAAGTTCGCATCGCTCTGCAAACTACGAGCCATCAAGTTCATTCATACGGTCGTGTAAAAAGATCATCTGTAAAATAAGAAAATAATTTTTGTGTGTGAAATGACGCGCACGCGACAGACCACGTGTCAGATTGCGCCCTACGTGTGCGCGCTACGAGGTCTCTCACAGAAGAATATATGCTTTGCGCGCGTATAATAATTTAACAATAAGAGCTTGGCGCTTTCACATAATGTATACATACACACACAAAAAAAACAACAACTATGTATATATAGATATGTAACTCGATCATGTACATTGTGACATCGCAGGATTTCGCACCAAGTGTGAGTACAGATTGTAAATAAAACAAAATATACGACTTACGAAATAGAGAGAGAGAGAAAGAGAGAGAGAGAGAGAGAGAGAGATTGTCGATCGGAGTGTGCGAAATAAATATGTAATCTGGCATTTATTATATATATAATATATATATTATAATGTAACAACACACACATGCGAAGTATTAAATAATCCGACGATGTGTAATAGCATTCCTACAATTTTTGCATGACAAGAGAACGTATGCACGTTTGTTGTTATAATTTTCTTAAATAAAAAAACTGCGTTTAAAATATTACCAGCGCAACCTGTTTCTTATTATCCGCTCGCTAACGACACGTTAATTAATTCGTGCGAATTGTTCGGCGCGGGCAGTTTAATTAGCGATCACCGCGTCCGAACGCGGATTTTTGACACGTGTCTCTCAATGAGCGGATATCACGGATCGCCGTAATCGATTTGCGGCGTTACTTCTCTCGAACGGTATTCGACGCGCTCCTCGCGATAATCGTCTTCCGGCGTAGGATAATCGACGTACCGCTCGATCCTCGGCCAAGTGTCATCCTCGCTTTTCTCGATCGAAGATTCCGTCGTCGTCGATGCCTACAGAGGCGCGAGATAAAACAATTTGCGAGACGTGTGACAATATCACGTCAGATTTTTTTCCCTTTTTTTTTTTTTTTTGATATCCGGAGCACCGGATATGCACTCGGTGATACGTGTCAGGGGATTGAACGAGAGAGGCGACATAAACACCCGGATCCGCGAAAAGAAAGACACTCATCCGCCGCGTTCCGGATATCGTAATTCCATTAACGATTACGGAAGCTTCCAGTCTGGCGACGCGCCCGGAATAGCGACCGGATATATTCTCTCTCGTTCTCATTAGCGCGCAAAACGGTCGATTAAAATTCATTTTACCGGAAGAATCGCATCCGTTTCCGGTGAAACGCGGACACGGCGCTATTAAGAAAATCCGACGGCAGGAACCGGATGTAGAGAATTATTGTTCGTTGCTTTTCGAAATATTTCATTTTTGTCTCACGCAAGAGATATATATCGCGCGCGAGATCAAATGAGATCACACGTCGTCAGAAGGGAGGAGAGAGAGAGACTGAAACTGCGAAAAATTCGCCTCTTCAATCATTTTACATTCGCGCGTTTTGTTCTGAGAAAATTCAATGCGTGTGCGATGCAATATATTCAAAATTAGTAAGTTATCAAGAAAACGCGCTCTTACACACATACACATATGTAATTACCTGTTCTTGCAAAGGTATCGCTTCTGGTGGCAGTAACTCCGGATTGTAGGGTGTGATACAACGCGCCCGCCATATTGGTAGAACATTCCTCGGAGGAAACGGCCCGTCCGATTCTTTGTTTTTCGTGTCGACTTCCTGTCACAGTCCGCACAGTATTTTTTTTTTTTTTTTTTATAAATGATAAATTTTATACGCGCATCAACAACCGCGTCGGCAACTCCATTTATTATTTAATTTATAATTCCGAGTCGTTATCAATATTATAATTTTGTCGAGAAATTTCGCGTTTGGCAAGAACAAAGCGAATCAATCCTTTTGTACCTCCGCGACGGTTTTGTCCTCCGACGTTGGATCCTTCTGCGCGCAATCGCTCACGTGTACGTAATGACCGTGCAGCATGCACACGTTCTCGAAAGTGAAGCACCCACGTCCGTACGGCTGTGCGGGCGGTAATACGCATGTACTTTTCTCAGTTCGTTCCCGATTATATTCTTTTTTTTCTCTTATTAAGTTTTTTATTTCCGTACCAGATTCAGTTTCCAGAATCCGTGGAAACAATGACGCGGATGAACGAGCTGTCCGGGTCCTTGCATGCGGTCCTCCATCCACGTGCCCATAAATTTCGTTCCCGTGTCGGCGTAGACGTACGTTCCCAAGCCGTGGCGAATGTCCCTCTTCCATGAACCTTCGTAAATGTCGTTATTGGCGTAATAATAAACGCCGAAGCCGTGTTTCGCGTCGTGCTTCCACTCTCCTGAGAACGAACGTTTTTTTTTTTTTTTTTTTTTTTTTTTTTTTTTCAACAGGAAATCGTCGCCTCTTTCCACGTTTCATCTGTGGTGGCAACTGTCACAGAAGAACTAAAGCGTCGTCACACAGATTTCGAGATGGCGATTTGACAAATAAATCGCGCGCGCGTGTTTGTTTTGAGTTTCCTGGAATTCCTCGCGTGCTCTTAACTTTTCTAGATTTCTGTGACGTGCGATATAAAAATAATTTATATGAATATACATATTGACATTCCCGGCGTATGCGTGTGCGCGTGAGAGCTTTCGTCGTTGCGACGAATCCGGATCTGATTCGGATCCTATTTTTGTACATTCTTCCGTTACCTTCGTATCGCGTTCCGTCAGGATACCAAAAACTCCCTTGACCGTATTTGTGTCCCTGTCTCCAATCGCCGTTGTATCGGGCGCCGTTACCGAAGACGTACGTACCCAAGCCGTGTCTAAGCCCGTTACGGTATTCCCCTACGTACATGTCGCCGTTCGGCAGCAACGTTTTCCCGCTGCCGTGTCTCTCGCCGTTGTCATTTCTCTCGCCTTCGTACACCTGCGATCGTTTAACAAAGAAACATTGTGCGAAACAACAACGTCGTCGTCGTCGTCGTCGTTACACACGTTGTTTCCGAGCACATCGAACGAAATTGCCGATGCTCATCGGTGCAATTTCTTAATGGATACGCTATAACAAACACGCTATCTAACGAATTTTCTATTACGTTACCCCGAGCGAATCAACTGGCTGCTCCTCGCGTTCGTCCGAATACTGACCTGCTGGTGATTCTTTCATTTCTATCACATGTTTTTTTGCGAAGCGAGCAAACACAAATTTCGATCATTGCGCGTTAATCGATCTTCCGTTAATCGATTGTCTTGTCACAGTTTTATTTTTTTGCGCGCGCATACGCGTGCATTATAATAAAAAACATATAATGCGTACGTATAAAATGTGATTATTTTCCTGTATAGTTGATTTTATTTCCTAAATAAAAATAATATTTTACATTGGCCTTTTAAATTTTCTGCTTATAAAACTTTGATGTTTTTCTGTTTCCAATCGTTGTGTGGAATGATGCAGTTTTATATGTACACATTGTATATGACTTCTTTATTTGGAAGGAGGGAGGAGCGAAATATATTCGAAACACAATTACATCAACAAATGAAATTCAGACGGATATGCAATTATGATGTTTATCTGACGTTTACATTTTTAATCACAAAATGGTTTCCAAATAAAACGAAATCTTATCGTAATTCACGCGACACGTGTATCTACACCTTGTTTTATCTGTCAATATAATTATCGACGATCAATCAAGCCGTAATGAAAAACATGACGACGAGATCCCATTCTCGTCATCGACCGGTCAACAGACCGATCAACGCTTGCTTCTCCTTCTCTTTCTTTCGCACGGTTTCCAGATTTCTCTGCTTCCAAGAGCTCTTTCGGAGTTTTATCGGACGCGATCCCACGTAACGTCCTGAAAAAAAGACACACGTGTGCAAAATCAAGAGTAGATGTGTTTTGCAATAAATTTTCCGCCGCAACACGTCAACAGATCGCAGAAACCATATATCGTGCAATATTGTATAAATCGGATATACGACAACAATACGATGCGACGTGTGGATTTTCAACGTGTGAATCGCTTATAGACGTTATGTAACTTCCCGCGAGTAATACCCGGCTTATTTGCTTTACCGGTTAAAGCTTACGGGCAACAGGTGATAATCAAAGGCGCGTTTTCTCACGCTCTGAACTTTGTTCGTCTAAATAATACTCTCGAAGCAAACGAGAAGAAAACCCCCCGTATCGCGTCCGTTGACGATTTTGCATCGTTCGGCGAATCTCATATTACGTCTGTCTCTTTCCGCTCTTCTCGCGGATTTATTCGACATCTTATTTATTTATTTCATCTTCACTTATCCCGAGCTAAGTACTCGAGTCGAGTGAGTTACACGCTAGGAGCAAACAAATTCGATAAGATAAGACTACGTGAACATAAAAGTTGAAAATTGCACACGTATTGCATTTAATTATTAGCGACTTGTTTATTCCGTCACTCGCAATCGTAATTTTGAAACAGTTTTTATAAATTTAGCTGCCAAGAAAAAAATGTTTTGATCAGAGAACAAAACTCACCGGGAAAATTATATATAAACATAAATAAATGTCGCGGGTGAGACCACTGGCTGAGACCATTCAAAGTTATTCATCCATTTACTCAAGTTTTACTCGCCGTCCGGATCACATTTTCCTTTTATCTTGTTTCTTTCTTGGACGCCGGTGTGTGTCACAGTTCGTCGTTTACAAAGAAAAAACTCAAGGCAAATTTCCGACAGCGTAGAAATCGGTGAAAGCTTTCCAGAGTTCGCGGCGAAAAAGCGGTCTCTCTCACAAGCGGTCCCTCTCGTAATAGCTCTCGGTCCCGATCTCACGCAAAAAGCAGCTCTAGATATAAATGTAATAAATCCGCGAATTAATCATTACGTTAGAGAAAGAAACGAGGAGAGTTAACGAACGGCGAGAATAAGAAAATGTGGGTCGAATATGCAAGTGTTTTTGCGATAACACTCGCACTCGTATTTGTGCGCATCGAAATCCCGGGAATGCAGAATAGCGCATTTTGCGCGGCCCAAAAATACCTTTTCGGAATCAGCATCAATGAGAAATTTCGCCAAAGAGAACGCGCGCGCGCGTTACGTCGAAAAGGCTCATGACCTCGCTTCTCTTTTTTCGCACGTTCGTTCTCGCGATCCCGATCCCGATTTTGATCGCCCACGCGACTTTGTCACTTCTCCCCCCGGTGTCTTTCACACGAGCCGGGCGTGACACCAAGGCGGCTTTTCTCCATTGAAGCGGCTAGAACTTTCGACCACCAGATCGTTCTTGGGTATCGTGCGATCCGTTGACGCACGCGTTTGCATATTACCATTTGGTTCGCGCAAATTAAATGCCACACGGGGAAGCAACATGCTGTACAAATCTCTATTATAGATGACGTTTCTCCATTAGACTTTATACGGAGTTGTGAACATCAAGTAGACGCGTCTGCTAATGGACGAGTTAAGTCTGCGTGGGATTATTATCGCTCGCACGTGTAGCATATCCAAATATTGTACGATAAAAACAAATTACGTTACATTGTTACCTTCGAAATTATATTAAAGCAAATGTTCTAAGTGTTACGTAAATTTTGTTGTTTTATTTAATTTCAGGCGCACGTAATATTAAAATAAAACCGCGAGGAAATGGTTACTTGAACCGAAACATTCGCTCGCGTCAAGCGAAAAGCTTATTAGGATTGAAATTTTCATGTAATTGGAGAGGAGAACATGAATCAGCTGTGTAAGTTCGATCGAGATAGCGCGAGGTTGCACCTGCGGGCCCGGGTCATCGATTAGTCTCTCTCGAGCACCCTGCGAGAGCACCTCAAGCAGCCACGCGATTCACACATCCGTTCATTCATCATGTTCACGATTCCATCTCGTGCATGCGATTGTGTTGTGCGCGCGCATCGTCTTTAAGAAATGAACTCTCGCCAAAGGTCACTATCGTCATTATTATGGGCCTTTTCTCTCTTTTACGAATAGTAAGAGACCTGCAATTTCAAGTAGGAACCACCAGAGAAGTGCGAATATCTTTGTTTCAGAGAAACAAGTCATCTTAAAAATACGCCTCCGGTAATAGAAGATGAGATCGACCCGATAAAAATCCAAACATGTTTAGCTGAATTCGAAACACCCGGAACACTTTTTCGGTCATCTGAACAAACTGCCACAGACTGCTCCGGTTCATCTTGCGCTATTGAAAATTTTTCTAGCTATAAGTTCACACTTTCACATTGTGCTGATATCCCATAACACAGACTTGTTTTAGCAATTAAGCATGCGCGGAGCATTTCAGAAGAGAAAAGAAGACAATACCGACCGGCAAAGAAGGGGATGAAAGAGAAGTAAACCAATGGCGCAAGGTGTCAGTCCCAATGATAAGCTTTTAGCGAGAGTTCATGTATTATTATTTAATGTGTTATTTTTTAAATTAAAATGGCATTTAATCCTCAATTTCTTTTCAACTACTTGTTGCGTTTACGCGATACCGTCTGTTTGTCACTCCTCTGTCTTTCTCTCTCTTTCTCATCTTTTTTTAAAAAAACACACAGATTTACAGCTCTAATCTCTCGCCAAATTCTCGGTATTTTAGAATCCGAGTTATCTCCGCGTCTCGTCGTGAGAAATCACAAAATTCCAATTGCAAGTTTTACACACAATTTTTTCGTTTCGTAGCAATTATTAAAGAAATTAAAACGCAATCCGAAACGCAATTCACACACCTACTTGCGAGATATAAATGGCGCGCACGCGGGAGACCCGTCGATTGCTTTGCAATTACGCGACATGAGCGGGTGCATTCCGCTCGTGTTGCGTGCGCAATAAACATTTCGACAAAATCCCACGTACCACGCAGGAATTTCGGCAAAATTTCTGCGCGTATCTTCACCACCGCGCGGTGAGTCACCAATCTTTCGCGAACACGCGTTACACGACATCGAAAACCGGAGGATACAAGCTTAGCAAATGATTATAAATAACACCATTTTACAACGTTCCTTGCATATTCTCGTGGGACTCTCTGTCCCTCCCCCCTCCTTCCTCCTTTCTCCCCCGTCTTCCCCCTTTTCATCTTCTCCGAGTCCGAAATATTCGAATGATTGTGCGACAATCTGAAAGAACGCGCGCAAAAGACAAATGTCCGATGCTTTATATTTGGATTGCGCGGAATGTATATCACCACCAGAGCGGTTCTAGTAGAACGCGAAAAGCAAAAAATTTATACATGTCCTATAAAACATTGGAGTCATCTTTCGTGACAAGGTATTTGCATCGTAAATTTTTTTTTTTTTTTTTTTATTTTATTACGTGCAACTTGCTTTCTAAATCGCGCGATAAAGAATCCGATCCGGCGCGAAGAGATAACGAACAAGAGAAAAAAAAAAAAAAAAAAAAAAAAAAAAAAAAAAAAAAAAAAAAACGATGAAAAATGACGATGCCGAATAAATAAAAAACAGAGAAAAAAAAATGAGACGCCGAATATTCGAGACCGCTCGCGCGGCCTACCACAAGCTTTTCGATTGGCCATCGGCAAAGAGGGTGGGGTGTTACGAGGATTTGTAGTAGGAGGTAGGGGTTGCTGAATGAGTAGCGGGATACTGGATGCTTCTCGTCACACTTGATCGTATCCACCCCAACCGTTAACCAACCCAGGCGCTCGTGGTCTGGTCGTGTGCGGCTCCGCATTTCGAGCCGCGAAACCGCCCCGGATTTGATTCCGCACAGAGAGCATACACGTAGTGCGTATCGAAGAAGTGAGAGCGAAAAATCGAACGAACGAACGAACGACCAGTGTATTCCGAAGGTACGTCTCCTCTCGGTCCCCTGGTCCAAAATAACGAATTAAAACACGCTCTGTAATTGTTTCCCCGTACAAAACATTTTTGCGATAACGTCTGACATTTACCTGACATTTTTCTGCGTATCTCGCGCGCCGGTCATACTGGCGCAATCATTATATTGCATGATATTTTTTTTTCTTTTATCTTTCACAATACGGGAGATTTTTGCAACAAGTTTTTGACACTAATGACAATTATTTCTTATTAAGTTCTCGTCGATAATTCGTGGATCTGGAAAAAAATGCGTGCGTGTAATTGTAAAAAATATGAAGAAAATATATAGATCCGTTTTACGGCACGCACATTACCAGTATGGAAAACACAGCTCTCGTATCCGTAAATGTGGCAATCTCGTGTGGCAATTCCAACTTTTTCGGTCGTTTCAAACGTGATCATTGAAAAAACAATGTTCTTCTCTCTTCTATCGTAGGCCTCGCTTTAACTTCGTGCAACGCAGTATCGCGCACGGATGCGTGAGCGTGTGTGTGCCTATACGAGTAACTTGATGCTAAAAATTAGGAGGAATGTTGTATAAATAGTATCATCCCCCCGAGGCAGGAATCTCGCGAGAGAACGTAAACAGCTTGTCGACAAAAGTCACCACTCCGGAATGATTGACGATTACAAAAACGGGGGAGAACCGCCTGCTTACATTCATCTACAGATGCAGCGCGTCGTACTTAGAAGCTTCCTATATATCTTTCATATTTTTCGTTAAATAAACGCTTAAAAAAAAAAAAAATTCAAAAATCGATTGAAAAATATTACGATACATCCTGGCTACGCCAACGCAAAGATCTTTCGGGTTCTTTCCTCTCATCCGCGTTTCTTCTCAAAACAATAAAAATAAAAAAAATATCAAACACCGCGAAATAAATTCAAGCGTGTTTTGCCAGAGTTTCAGTGATAACATTTTCTTGTTTTGTAGGAAAAGACGAGACTGTAGAAACATTTCGCAACGCAACGCGCGATTCGTCCGTAAATATAAAAAAAAAAAAAAAAATAAATAAAAAATAACAATGGAGATAGTCTCTAGACTGCTCCTGATATTAGTCCTGGATACATTGTGCGTAATAACCAATCACGCAGCTCCGTTATCAGATACAAAAGACACTTGGAATCGAAACGTTTTTGCTCCTGTAGTGAAAGCGGCATGTTCTTCCGACGGGCAATGCTGGGAATGGTTACCGATATCAGAGTCGTACGACGAAACTTTCATTATACCCGAAAAAAATAACGATATGTCAAGGTATTATTATTCGTATGCACAATTTAATTTTATCATCCCTCTTTGATTTTGCAAACAAAATGTCTCTTAATGCGCAACGATTAACGTCTCTTTGAGCAATTAATACTAGTGCATTTCATTATTAGATTATTTTCTCGTATTTGCCCTGCATGTCGTGTGTATGTGCGTTTGAATAATCTTGTGTATTTAACAGACTACAATACCGACGCCAAATTGCACCAAATCCAACGTCCGAACTCGTAGCAAAATCGTCGAAAAAAAGCGCGTTGGACAAAGCGGGACACGAACTACGAACAATGTTGCTGAATAACAAACAGATATCAAGTAGAACCGCAAAGAAAGATGTGTCCCGTAGTAATTGGATGCCATTTTCTGTTCTATACATCCCGCATGACCCGCGAACGAATCACGCTGTGACGGGAATGTCGAGTAAGTATTCGCGTGATATTGACCGCGATATCTTGTTCTACTAAAAATTCCAGAGATTTAAAAGAGACATTTCGTATAAGTGTATGTATATATATATATATATATATCTTTCTATATTTAAAAGAGAAAGTAAATAAACTTTGATTTTCACAACAGTGTCTCAACGACAAAAATCTGGTATGACGACCGAAAGTCCGATGTTATTCATTGAACATCCTAATTCGCGCATTGCTCCACGAAACGGTCAACCTACTGTGCAACCAAGAAGACAATATTGGACAATACCACATCTATTTACATCATACGCCTGGCGCGCTTTTGGAAAGTAAAACGGTAACGGAGAGAGAGAGAGAGAGAGGAGATTTTTAAAAACATATACACAGACACTTACCATTCATTTCTTTCATTGCTTTGATGAAATCTTGTGGATCTTTGAAAGATACAAATCCGAATCCTTTGGTTTTATTTGTCCGTTTGTCTCTAACCACCTTTGCTTTTTGAAAACTAGGATATTTGCCAAATACTCTTACCAATAGTTCGTCAGTGACATCATTTCCTAGATCTCCGCAAAATATCCTGAAATCATCTGTTTAAAAATTATATATGTAAAATCAAAATACACAGTGCTATAAATAATTTAAGTAGCTTATTTATAGAGATAAGTATTTATAGATAGATAAATATTTTATTTTTCTCTTGCGCGCACTAACCTTCGTCCCATTCCAACAGAGATGGATCCTCCCACGTTTGACCACCAGCTGTGCGTATAATCTTTTTATTCTTTTTTCCTTTACCCTTAGGATGACTCTCTTCTGCACTAGCATTGGCCATAATAGAACTTGCCTTTCCCTGACTAATAGCTAATTCGGCTGCAGTGCTTACACCTTTAACCTTTGGTTTCTTTTTTCCCTCATCTTCGGGAATTTTTGTATTTATAATTTGCTCAATAATTTCTGGATGTATCATTGGCGTTGATGTGGAATCGTATGTTTTTGGAGTTGCACTTAAACATGGATCCACCATATTTGACATATAGGGATTACTTATCTGTGCAGGTGAAGAATACGTCGTAATAGGAACTGTACCTGTAACATCATGCTTATAAATTTCATTTCAATGTGGTACATGTGTGTGTGACACGGATATAACAAAAAATACCCCATCAATCTTACCTTGTCTTGCAACTTGTTGAGGAATCAACATTGGTGGTGGTGGTGGAGGAGGTGGAGGTGGTGGAGGTGGTGGAAAACCAATCATTGGAGGAAATGCTAAAGTTGCTGCTGCAGCTGCCGCAACTACTGGCGTAGGAAGTTCATGTTGTTCTAATTGTCTAGCAACTTGATTATATGTATTTGCGCCAATTACTGGTCGTACAATTGGTGTCACAAGTTGTCCTCCAATCTCAGCTTCAAATCTGTGAAATATATGTTTTATATGTAAATTTTCATTAAAAACCAAAATTAAAAATTCTTGAAAAAACTAAACAAAACAAATGAAATTTTATATCTCTTAGAAAAAAAAGATTATAGGTATCTGTGTGTTGTACTTTATTATAACAAACTAATACACACATAGAAATATGATAAACAGAAGAGAGAAAAAGAGTAAAATATAGATAGATCTTGTAATCTTATAGTAAAGTAAAAAAATACAAGATACACAAGAGAGTATATAACTTCTTTAATAGGTTAGCATCTTGAATAAATACATTATCTTAAATGTGAACTCAAATATTTGACACTTAAGTTCTGACTTGTAGTTTTAATTATTTTTGTTATCTGCCTGAAACAATACTGTGTACATAACTGTTAATTTAAATAAAGCATCCTTCTTTTTTAAGAAGGTTAAAGGTTATATAGCTTTTAAACACACAGTCTTTTGGATTTAATGTGCAAATTTTGCGCCACATTATTTACTTACATTTCTATCCATTCCTATCGAATTGTCTTATTCCTATCATTGCGATCTTTTTACTGTAATAAACAAATAGCTTGTTAAAATTGCGTTACGTGTTACCTGTTCATTTCATCTTCCATTTGTCGAAGTTTGTCATCCATGTTTACTTAAAATTTCACACACACACACACAATAATAATTTAATGATTAATCGCAATTTTGTAAGAAACGTGATGAGTTACAATGTTTCTTTTTATTGACACAAAAGTTGTACTAACTGTAGCTGAATCATAGTATAAGTGTTACCTGTTACCACTGTTATGGTTATGGAAAATACAAGAAAGTGAGACAAAAGCTTCACGCGCATGCGTGCCTCGACGCATGTGGCAGAGAGAAGACTGCGGCTAGAGCCATATGAGAAACTGTACTAGCTTTTCTGCCATGTAAGCCAGTGCAAAGTACTTGGGTGGTGCACATAGTCAACTACTAACCATGTCAGCGACCGACTTGTCGGTACGTACGCCACAAATGAACATGGTTCTCTTCCGTGCAATGTCCACAAGTTGTAGTTCCCTTCTGTGATATACGAGCAATCAAACTTAAAAGCAAACAAAGACCTTATTATCTGATTTAAAACATGATACTTTAAATTTATTCGTACGAAGTTACACATGTATATACACGTGTGCTATATTTTTTAACCACACCATAAGCAGAACATTTTATTGCATATGATCCTATTAAAGAAGTTAATATGAGTTTGACCTAGCAATGTTTCTTCAGCGTCTTCATCGCTTCTCGGCCTCATTGACTAAGATCAAAGTATAGTTTGCTACGCTTTGATAAAGTTTCCCCCGACGTAGTTTTGCGCGCGAGCAACATCTTCGAGAATATTCATTGCATCGATAAAGTTTCTCGCGGCGTAGTGTTGCGCGCCAGCAACACCTTTGATGCGACTGACCAGTCGGTTTAAGTTCTTCGCGGCGTAGTGCCAAGCGCTAACAACATCTCGGAATCTCGGATAATATCCATCGCTTTTTATCGATAGATACAACACGAAGACACACGAAAAGACAGGGGAAGCTATAGGAAAAAAGAGAGAGACACGGAGAGACAGGGAAAGACAGCTCTTTTAATTACAATTTAAAAAAAAATTAAATACGATTTTAATACACGTTGATCTTATCCATTGGAGCAGAGAACGTCTAAGAATCAATGGTTTTCGTTAGGGAGAGACACGAAGAGACAAAAAAGGCCATGGAAAAAAAGGGAGAGACACAAAGAGCCACGGAGAGACAACTATTTTAATTACAATTAAAAAAAAATTTAAATACGATTTTAAAACACATTGATCTTAGTCATTGACGCAAAGAACGTCTAGGTCTCAATGCTTTTCGTTAAAGAGAGATAGGGAGACAGGGAAAGCCATAAAAAAAAAATGGAGAGGCACGGAGAGCCACGGGAAAACAGGGAGAGACGGCTAGTTTTAATACAATTTTACAAAAACAATTAAATACAATTTTAATACACGTTGATCTTAGCCATTGGAGCAGAGAACGTTTAGGAATCAATGGTTTTCGTCAAGGAGAGTCACGAAGAGACAAGGAAAGCCACGGAAAAAAAAGGAGAGACACGAAGAGCCACAGAGAGACAGGGTGAGTCAGGGAGAGACAGCTATTTTAAATACAATTTTAACAAATAGTTTTTAGAACATATGTTTTTATCATTCTTGTCAATGGTTTTAGTCAGGGAGGGACAGCTTATTTCGATATTAGGAGGCCTGATGTTTACGATTAAGTTGTTTTTGTTGTAGGCGATAAAAGTGTGCTTAAGTTTCTGTCGGCGGCTTCGCTTCTCGGTCTTATTGGCTAAGATCAAAGTGTATTAATATGTTCAGGCAGTTTTTTGTAGGTTTAGAAATGGTAGGTATATAGAAGATAGGAGTAATAAGACCATGTTTAGGTTTTACACAGTATTTATTGTTATATAATATGTAGAAGTGTGTGTATATTTTCCCGTCCCACTTTACACAGACTGCGGACTGTCATATGCAGTAACATATGTACTGCTTCTGGTGTGGTTAAAAAATATAACACAGACATGTGTACATGTATAACTTTTTACGAATAAATGTAAAGTAACATGTTTCCAAGAAGAAATTAATTTTTTATTTTTTTTTTAATTTAGTTGCTCGTGCACATAAGCACAGAATAGAGTGGCAACTTGTGGACATAGCACGGAATAGAACCATGCCCACGTTTGACGTAGCACCGACAAGTCGTGATACACGGCTATGTAGTTGTCGATGTGCACCACCCGTAGACATTGCGCTGACTAACGGGACAGCTAAACGATTACACATTCTCTTATGAGTCTGGCTGCTCTCAGGCTTCTCTCTGGCCATATGTATGTCTTTTCAAACAAATAAAATTGAAATCGTGTCGATCTCTCCTCAAAATATTTATTTTCTTTTAAATTCGATATCGATTTGCGAGATATCTCGATCTGCGAGATATCTCGATCTGCGAGATATATGCATATAAATTGACGTTCCACGCTAGGTATAGCACCAGGAGGCGCTCAAAAGTGTTTACGGTGTTTACAAGAGAAAGAATAAAGAATTTCTTCAATTAGTCGTTCGCAATTAACAAAAACCTGATAAACGTGATGATCGCTATTGGATTTGAAGGTAGTGCGAATAAACTAGGTGTTGGAATAATTCGCGATCAGGAAGTGTTATCAAATGTACGGCATACGTATGTTACTCCACCAGGAGAAGGTAACCTCCAAGTCACAACACGTGTGCTTTTATTCATTTGTGAAATAAAAACTTAACTGTGTATGCGCAATAGCGAGAGAATATTTTTTGAATATAGTTTTTTTTTTTTTGTTAAAAATTACTATCTTTAAATATATCTTTCTTCTTTATAGGTTTCTTGCCTCGAGAAACCGCACAGCATCACAGGAAACATATACTGGAGGTGTTACAAAAGGCCTTGGATGATGCTAAGATCACCTTGAAGGATGTAAATGTCATTTGTTATACCAAAGGACCGGGAATGGGTGCACCACTAACAGTGGCAGCATTAGTAGCCAGAACTGTCGCCCAGTTATACAATAAGCCTATAGTTGCGGTTAATCATTGCGTCGGTCACATTGAGATGGGACGTTTAATCACCGGTAGCAAGAATCCAACTATCTTATACGTTTCCGGTGGAAACACTCAGATTATTGCATATTCTCGGCAAAAGTATCGCATTTTTGGCGAGACAATTGATATAGCGGTTGGCAATTGCCTTGACAGATTCGCGAGGCTGTTGAAACTTTCGAACGATCCCAGTCCCGGATACAACATAGAACAATTGGCAAAGAAGTAAGTAGATTTTTACATATTTGCGTTTGTCACTTCACCAGGATTTCGTAAACTGAGATCCTCGATGAATATTAAATCTTTAAGATCATTTTTACGGAATCGCACATGACGGATTCGACTAAAATTTTATGGAATGTAAAAAAAAAAGGGGTAAAAAATTGGCACCGCTACCGTATGTTGTGAAGGGAATGGACGTATCTTTTTCTGGTATTTTAAGTCACATAGAAGAACATTGTTCCAAGTGGCTCGATACGAAAACGTTCACGCCCGAGGACTTGTGTTTCTCTCTGCAAGAGACCGTGTTCGCCATGCTCATCGAAATCACAGGTAACGTATTTTATCGGACGTCAGTTTTTGCTTACAACGTTTACATTGAGCAACGTTTATAGAACGCGCGATGGCGCATGTGGGATCGAACGAGGTGCTGATCGTAGGCGGCGTGGGTTGCAACGAAAGACTGCAGGAAATGATGAATGTCATGTGCGAAGAAAGAAACGCGATTCTTTACGCGACGGACGAACGATTTTGCATAGACAATGGTGTTATGATCGCAGTCGCTGGACTGCTTCAATACAAATGCGAGAGCGGTACCCCTTGGATGCAAACTACTTGCATTCAGAGATACCGAACGGACGATGTAAATGTCTCTTGGAGAGAATAAAAAAGTTTTTTTTTAATAACCTTTTGCCAAAACACATATGTACTTCATCTGTTTATCCAAAAAACTTATTCGGTGTTTCTATATATACACACTCGTGAGAAATAATAATTTCTATAATTTATTTTAATTTATTCTACAATTTATTATCAAATATCGTGTATTTTTTATTTTGTGTAGGTCGGTGCGTGACAAAAATCAGTAACATCTATCGTGTTTAGTTTTTATTTAAAAAAAAAAATTTATACGTATTTTATATAGGATTTTTAATTTTTGTTTTTTAGATTCTCTCGATATTTAATCGACATGATATTACAATTATTAAATTTGAAAATGTAGTAATGTAATCTTTATTTGATATCTATATGTTTTGGAGAATTTTCTTTTTCTCTCTCTTTCTCTCTCTTCGACAGCAACTTAAATCAATATTGCAGTAGTTTTTGGCGTTTTCCGAGTAATGTGTTCGCTATTGACCCCGTTTAGATACGATATCGATCCAACTATCCGACTATTTTAACTTAAACATAAGAAAACGTTTCTTCGGCATGTATATGATGCTTTTATCGATTCGGTTCTTTACGAGAAACGGTAAACACGTTGACGGCGCAGAAGCTCGACGCGTAGGTTTTCGACGTACGAAACGCGAACTCGAACGATATTGTACTGCGAGGTCGCGCGACTCGAGATTTGGGCAGGAGAAGCAAGGAGGAAAATATCGATCGAACATATTTGGGGTTTGTGGGGTGGCGTTTCTCATACAAATTATTGATGAAATTGTTATCTTTTTCTTCCTTCCTTTCGCTCCTCTCTTTTTCTCTTCCGCTCTCTTTTAATAAATCATCAGTACAATACTATCTATCGCGCAAAGATAATTACTGATAGTAATTATCTTTGCGTGTTATTTTAGACATCACAGTAATGCGCGTGAATCTTCTTTGTCCGAAATTTTATCAATTTTTCTTATTAAAACATCGTCTTCTTTATTACTTTATCATTCTTATTAGGAACTTATTAATCGCATAAATATACACGTAATTAAATAGGTAACAATAAACAATTATTGAAGAGCAAAAATCGTCTCGCAACGACATCGTATTCTTGGAGATAGAGAAACGCAGGTCATGCGAGAATCGCCCCGCTCCAAAAACGTTATTCGTCACTGGAGCAGGGTGTGGGAGACGACGCGCGAGTCGAGAAGCAAACGGGGTGGTTCGGGATTATCGTCGAAGCAGGCGCACCGCTGGCTCACGTCCAAGTGGTACCTCTGCCGGCGCCAACGACAGTTACAGTGGCAGAAGCTGTAGCATCACCTCCACTACTACTAGAAGCGAGCGACAGTAGCTGGTGGAGGTGGTGGTGGTGGTGGTGGTAGTAGTAGTAGTAGTAGAACAGTAGTCGAGCGATCCTGAGTTTCTCGGTCGCGCGCGTTTTCTTTCTTTTCTTCACTGATTGTCCGGTAGCAACCTTGTACGCGATCGTTATTATCGTCGCCCGCGGATTTTTCTTCTTATTCTTTCGCATTCGAACGTCTTCTCGCGCTCGTTCGCGTATTCCGACATCTGGCGCACTCCAACATTTCCGGAGCAAGGGAGTATCCGTGCATCCCTGTATCCGTACCCCAAGTCCCAACGTGTGCCCGTGTTACATTAACGATTAATCGATAGGTGCGCGGGGCGTCGATCGCAGCGCCCGGTGTGAACAAGTGGTGATAGTGCCAGTGCGGTCGTCGCCGTCGTCGTCGTCGTCGTCGTCGTCGTCGTCGTCGTCGTCGTCGTCGTCGTCGTCGTCGTCGTCGTCGTCGCCGTCGTCGTCGCCGTCGTCGTCGTCGTCGCCGTCGCCGTCGTCGTCGTCGCCGTCGTCGTCGTCGCCGTCGTCGTCGTCGTCGCCGTCGTCGTCGTCGTCGTCGTCGCCGACATCAGGATTCTTCAACGATTATTATCTTCAAAGATACATCAATACGACCTTTGCCAAGACCGACGAGATGCGACGCTTCAGCGTGACCCGCGACGACGCGCCCTTTTTCCAACCGGAAAGCAATTGCCTCTGAAGCACAAGGAGAGAACAGTGAGTAACGCGGAAACTGGTACGGAGATCATCGCTTCGGTTACTGGTGGTCCGCTTCGCGCACACCTCTTGTCTATTTCCGTATAGCAGCGGCGACCACGGCCACGCGTTTGTGTCGTCGTCATTAGAAATGCTCTCTGTATACCGCGAGACCCAGATAGCACGGGAGACTGTCCTCCCGTACGTTGCCTGTGCCGTCAGCTGGTCGCCCTTGGATCTGTAAAGTCGCACGTATCAGCGAGAGAACAATTCTTCCCGAGACCTAGCTCGAAACACCTCCGTACATACATACATATGTTGTGCGGATAAAGTTTAACTAATCGAGATCACGCACATATGCACGCACATAGCGTTCGATCTCTTTAAATTGTCTTTTAATGATTTTACTCCGAAGTTGCGTAAAGCTTCTGCTTGAAACGTGCTTTTAGACACTCGTGTCTCAAAGCTTTCACTTCGCGGAGAGAATATCGATTTGTTTTCTATGTTTTATCGCGAAATATCGACTTGTTCAAGAGAGAGAGATGTCAGAAATATTCTTCTTTAGCGTTATCTAAACATTGAAACTTTGAAACGGCAAAACATTGAACTTTTACAATGAAAGAGAAAAAATACCAAAGAAAAACTTGTCTTGAGGGATAGAATTTTATTTTGAGAATATAATTGTTTTAAGAAATAACAAAAAACACTCCTAAGGCGAGTCTCGCAAAGTGTGATTGCTCGAAGCGTGTCGCAAATCTTTCAGGAACACAATCGCGTGGAAATCAGCAATTCGGCCAATCGATCGATCGCAACAATATGATGAGCGCGAATTTACGTCGTTTCAAGACGAAAAGTTACATCGTGAATTTTGTTTCTTGTTTCGCGAAAAATTGTTTAACTTAGGAAAGAAACATTACGTGGTTTTTTCGCGACCAAGTTTTATCGTCAACAATTTCGAGAACTTGACGATCCGACTCTTTTAAGGTCAAAAAAAAAAAAAAAAAAAAAAAAAAAAACATTCGTTGCAGATAGCGGATTAATTTCCGAACGAATTGCAGATAAATTTTCATGTTTTCGTCTCTCTTCCGATAAGAGTTTCGGTGAATGAATCATCTTTGCAAACAAGCGCGCCGCATTGAATCGACGCCAAAACTGCTTTGCAAACGATGAAATTATGATGCAATCGAACGTTGCACTTGTTATTACATTTTTCATACTATTGAGATGTGTGTGTAAACATATATATCCTCCTTGACATTTTTATTATCTCGTTATTGAAGTGTTTTCGACATTTGCGAGATGTCCTTACATTATAACGTCGTGGAACGTCCTTGTAGGAAAAAAGAATCATCCGCGAATAAAGGGAGAAAAAAGGAAGGAAGATCTTTTTTAGATTAACTTAACAGACAAATTGTGTGAAAAATGATCAAGTCATCGCGCGCGAGAAATTTCTCTCATCACGCGACTCTCTCTCTCTCTCTCACTGATATTGGGCGATGGCGCGTTTATATAAATGATCGCTGAACGCACTTCGCAAGTATGTATTTTCGCTTTTTTTTTTTTTTTTTTTTTCGATCGCACGATATCTTCTCGTTTACGTTTTTGTTACGCTCGAAAAGCTCGTCGCTTCCTCCGTTTGACCGAGTTAGATATATATTTTCGAAATGGTATCGCATTAAAATTCTATCGCGTGCTCGAACGATAGTGTACGATAGATCGTATCGCAAATTCGCCCATAAATCGTATTCGTTTATATACGTCAACCGCGCTGTGCGATCGGTTAATTGTCTTCCGAAACGATTCCGAGCTTGTAACTAAATTTGAACACACACGCCGCGGAAATACGCGCAGCTCAACAGAGCGGAAACACGATAACGCAACTCGAGCTGAGCAAATATCTAAAAGCTTGAACTTGTAAATTCAATGTTTGTTTTATTTCGGAATTATTCGAAATTTCATTTGCGCGTGAAAAATCGGTTTCGCGGAACGAGCGAAACGTTGAAAAACGCGAACGCGTCGCGCGATCACAAACGACGTTACGATGCAATATGCTGGACCGAAAAGGTCCAAAGATCAATAGTTAATTTCCGTGCAAATATCTCCGGGATGCGGGATAGATCGATCCCGCATACACCGGAAGTTTCATAGGACGTACTACATACACACGGAGGCGCGTTTTGCTGCCGTCCTCTTTTCTTCGGCAACTCGCGCGCCGCGTTGTATTCCCCGACACGCTGGCTGGCCAGGTCATTACGGGAATCCCGAGGATCGATTCTCCTCGTTTCCTTCGGTTCCCGGCGAGAGGCTGATTCCCTCTGTCGCACTCGTCAAGTGTGACGTTCGATACACTTTTTTGTTAATAACAAATGTCTACGCGTTAAAAATAATATCGCGTGTTACATCCCTTTATTTCTTGGGCCACGTGTTTTGCGCATTTTTGAATTATAATTACATATTGAATTTCCGCACGGAACGCGGGAGATCCGAGTTCGCATTCCTGGGGAAACTTTTCTCAAATAAAATTCTTAAATTTCATAGACAGATAAATTGCGTCTTTTATATACATGAGATGCAAACATCTTATTTGAATTTTTTAATTGAATTTAATTCGAATTCTTATGTGTATTTACAAGTTAAAAAAAAATTACATTTACATGTTTAAGAAGTAGTATATTTTGCATATTGGCTCGAGCCTCAATATTTGTGTCAGCGAGCTGTAAAATTTGTTAATATCTCAGAATCTAATTACTCTGTTCTTCATTTTTTTTTTTTTTTTTTTTTTTACATCAAGTTGCGTAATCTGAAAAAAAGAGATTGTTTTTCTCAGATATTAATTTACGATTTATACTGCAATAATCTCGCGTGACACGCTCTCCTCTTATAAGAAAAATTTAACCGGACCGACACAGAGACCGCGTTATCTTTATTCGATTTCGTAATCGCGAAATGTTGGTCTACGAAACTGTTTATAAACTAAGTTGAACGTTTAAAATAACGAGCGTTGTGAGAATACGTTACAGATGCACGACGAATGCAATGCTTTTAATAAAGTTACGAGTTCGCGGGGGCCATGTGGTGAGTTATATTATCGATCATTTCTCACAAAGTTACTTGTCTCTGACCGAACGCGCGAAGAAACTCTGGAATTTATTTTACGGGTTGAAAAAAACTTTCCGATCGTTTTGCTGCGAGTTTGAATAAATTCCGATTTGAATAAATTCAAATTATCTTAGGGAAGTATTGATGCCGACGATGTTACTCGGAGATTCGTGGAACGAATCGAAGTCGTTAACTTCGAATTTCAGTAACAGCGCAAAACCTATTCGGATTTTCGCAGTTCGTGTGCGCAATCGAGTCATTTCAATCGAGATCTATAAAGTCTATAAAAAAACAACAGAAAACAAACTGTGAGAAATACGCGAAGTAGGTGAAAAATACGAAAAAGATCTCGAAAAGAGCTTCACGAACGATCTCTTTGCGCGAAAATTTCACGATTTCGTTTCCCACGTCATGCAAATCAAGACGTTAAAAAATCATACATACGATGTGTGACGATGCAAGTCGAAAACAATGAAAAATGCAGTGCAGCGCGCGTCACCTTTCGAGATTCCTATATATTTTTTTAATGTGCGCAGTTGCAGGGTAATATATTGTTCGAGATATATCTCTTGTGTTCCGGAGAGGGAAATGTGCGGGGGTTTATTTATTTCGCGCGCTAAATTTATCATCGCCTCGACGTGATTAGACGAGTCGAGTTTATTTTTGGTGAACGTGACCTTTGTCGATTCTCTTAACGCGCGCGAACATGTGTTTCCGGAAGTAAGCGGGAAGTAATTACATAGTTGAGCGAGTCGAAAGAAGACCAGATAACGACAATAAAAAAACAACACGAAAAAAAAAAAAAAAAAAAAAAAAGAAACTGTCTAGTACATGCAACGAAAATGTGATTTCCAGATCATGACACAGCCGAGTCTGTCGACGGAGTCGACGGCGAAGCTCGGACGGATTCACGGATGAAGCTGAAGAAGAATACAGTGGACGAGGAGGAGGAGGAGGAGGACGACGAAGAAGAAGAAGACGACGACGAAAAAAAAAGAAAGATAGAAGAAAAACGTTTCTCAGCTTACTAATAAAATAAATTAAGGAAGACCGTGGAGACCGTGGTGTCCACAGCAGCGCGATAGACACCGGTCCGCGCTGGTAGCCGACAACGTAAACCCGCCGTCATTCGGCGCGTCCGATGCTGAACGAGAGACGGCTCGAGGACAACACACTGGCGGACGGGGAACGTAATGGTAACGCCGTGGTCACCGGCCCGGCGTTTTCATCGTCGTCGCCGTCGTGCACGGTGCCCTACATCGGCTCCGACCAGGGCTACGTGTTCGAGGGTGGCGGTACGACGACGTTGCAGCAGCCCGGTGCAGCCGGTCGGGGAGCCGACCGCACCGACTGCACCGGTGGCGGAGGAGGTCTCGGGTTCGGTGTGTCGGGAGGTGGGCTAAGTGGCGGGTTCGGTGGAGTCGGCACCGGAGGAGCCACGGGGATGGCGGGAATGGGTGGTAGTGCAGGAGGAGGAGGAGGAATAAGCACAAACAAGGAAGTCCGTTACGCTCCGTTTTCATCATCCGTAGGACCGGTCGGTATCGTGGCGCCGGTAAACCTGCCGTCTCTACCGCCGCCGCCGCCGCCGCCGCCGCCGCCACCGCCACCGCCGCCGCCGCCCCTGCCGCTGCAGATGCAGCAGCAGCGTGCTTTCTCGAGATCGATGACGTCCCTACCGCCTGAGCCGTTTATGATCATGCGTTCGAAGGCGCTGAACCGGCGCGTCTCGATCAACGTTGGCGGCGTTAAACACGAGGTACTCTGGCGCACCCTCGAGCGATTGCCGCACACGCGTCTAGGCCGGTTGCGGGACTGCAACACTCACGAGGCGATCACCGAGCTCTGCGACGATTACTCTCTGATCGACAACGAGTACTTCTTCGACCGACATCCCAAGTCTTTCAGTTCGATCCTTAACTTTTATCGCACCGGCAAGCTTCACCTGGTGGACGAGATGTGCGTGCTAGCGTTCAGCGACGATCTCGCCTACTGGGGGGTCGACGAGCTCTACCTCGAAAGTTGCTGCCAACACAAGTATCATCAGCGTAAGGAGAACGTGCACGAGGAGATGCGCAAAGAAGCGGAGTCGCTTCGGCAACGTGAGGAGGAGGAGTTCGGCGACGGAAAATGCGCCCAGTATCAGAAGTGGCTGTGGGATCTCCTCGAGAAGCCGACCACATCCATTGCTGCAAGGGTGAGTCGCATAATAAGAGAGCGGGAGTCAATCTTGCGGTAATAATACAACACGCGGCAAAACGTCGCGCATCGTCCTTCTTTCCTCTTCACCTTCTACATATCTCTTTCTCTCTCTCTCTCTCTCTCTCTCTCTCTCTCTCTCTCTCTCTCTCTGTCTCGGAATGAGCACGTGTGTAATGAAGCGCGTTTCCGTGAAAAAGCTACAGACTGTCGCACAATATATCAAGTAACTATTAAAGGAAAAAAAACAGATACTTGCGACTGTATATCAAAATTTGAACGAGACGTAAAATCGTCGTGACTTATTGTCGGAAAACTGTTGAGTTTGTGCCAAGCGTTCGAGTTGTCCCAATAAAAACGAATTGCTCGACATTGATCACTTTAACTTATTAAAGAGAACCGGTCCAAATATTTACACGACAAACACGAGACGCTTCAGATAGCTCAATGATGAAGAAGCTCAAGTCTTCTCGAGCTCTAGCAATTATTTAGATGCTGAGGAGGGCTCTCGAGAAACGTGTTGTTGTTCGCTCTCTGCTACACGCGTTTTGGCTCGTGGTTTCTACTTGCGACATATGTTGAAAAAAAAAACAAACAAACAAAATTGTCGTACATTTAAGTGCTCGGTAAGACGAAGTTTTCGTCGTAGTGACATTGCAACACGTTTCGTTGAGACGATTCGCGACGTTTCCATCCTCATATACAACATTAATTAATTAATAATAATAATTACACTTTCTTTTCGTTCTCAGAGAGAAATTTGTCTCGTCATTCGATAACTTCTTTGACTCTTCCTCTGTAATTCAACTGTTACATATTTATTACTTATATTAATTTTTTTTTTTTTTTTTTTACGCGTGTCAACACTAACAAAGATAAAAGAAATGCCGAATCGAAGAACCGCGTATAATCTTTGCATCAAACCATCTTGGGCGCGAATTCAATTTCTTCGACCGCTACAAAATTGCATCCGCAACCTCTCGCTTGTTCATTCCAAGTACTTTTTAACGAAAATAATTAAAATTTGTGTGGTTTCCAATAATTCACTTAATAATGGTGCCCACGCTTGCAGTTTTTTGCCGGAGCTGTAATTCAAGCAAAGGTATTCAACTAACAAAACGATATTACAGCATCGATTCGAACGTAGCTCGCAGAGTAGAAATTAAAAAAAAAAAAGCAAACAGAGTAGAAAGAGAACGTATGACTTTTTGAATTTCACTTCGTCGTTTAGATCGTTCAGTGAGGCGCTCGATCGGCGCAAATCGCAATCGACATCTCGGCTTCTCAGAGTAGACAAATTATTTTCATCGCCGATCACGGGAAAAAGTCGCGCAATCGAAGGAATTTCAAAGAATTATTTTTAGAAAGAGAGAAAAAAATTGTTTCTTTGTTAAAATTTTTTTCGCGCTCCGCAAAATCGAGCCGATTGCGTGGAATCGATCGAGCGTAAAACTGAGCGAGTAAAACTGGATGAAATCGAATCACAACATCTAGAACGTTTGGGCATTTAGTTTTTTAAACATGCTGAGTAATCGTCACGAGATAGCGTTTTACTTGGCTGATTTTTACAACATACATATATATACATCTAGTTACTACTCTATACAATCGTCAAATGTAACATATGTATCTTTTTCTGATTTTAGTACACGAGTAAGTACATGTACACGCATATATAAATTATATTCTAGATTTTCCTGCGAGAAAACGTTGACGTCGAATCTCTGTAATGTATATTTTATTTCTAGGTGCTGTTGCTCAACACATGATACTAATCTCTTCCCCCGTTTTTTCTTTTTTTTTTTTTTTTTGTTTTATATATATATATATTACCACAATCCAGCTTTTAGCTCGTAGTTTTTGTATTTGTATATCCCGAAAGAGTGTGCAAAAGCGAATTTACCATCGGTCCTTCCCCCGATGATAATGGGAGTGTCTTATACGCGATTACCAGGTATCACGTTGATTCTTTCTCGACACCGCTCCCTGATAAGCAAATACTGCTTAATAATTTCGCTACCAGCGAATTCAATTCGACACGATATGTAATATACATACATACATACGCATGCGTGTGTCTTATGTGCACCCATATGTGAAGAGATATAAATGCATATGTAAATCTTGTTGTTGTTGTTGTTGTTTCACATGTATTTATGGTATGTATCATAACAAATGTTTATCTTACATATGTAGACAAGAAACAAATTAGAGCATAACTTTTCCGAGTAAATTTCCGAGAGACACTTGCTTTATTTTATTCAGCAAAATTGCACACACGAGAAAGTCCCGGTGATAAGCATAACACATATTCATACTTTACACGATAAATACGTTTCCTCAATCTTCGATGTATACTACTTGACACACCACAAACAATACACATTGCACACACTGTTGCTCCGAAGTGAAAATTTGATATTTTGTGCGGGGTTATCACGGGGATTCCAAAAAAAAAAAAAAAAAAAAAAAAATGACCGTCCTCTCCTGAGAATCACGATCAAGTACGATGACCTACTATGTACATATCCTGCAACATGTTCCAGGATATTACCTTTTAAGTCGTCTGTTACATCGGAATGAGAGATGTCTCTTGTGATGGACGTCTCTCTCTCTCTCTCTCTCTCTTTCTCTGTCTCTCGAAACAGCTCCTTTACAAAACTTACAGTTTTTGTTCTCCTCTTTGCTACATACATCCGTGTGATAACGGCTGCGGCACGGCACTTTTTAATGGTAATAGCTTTCGAGAGCTGATACACCCTCACCGGTGCACCGATTCTTAATCGAAAAAAAAAAAAAATATTAATAAATAAAACCACCGTCTCTACTTCCTTTTTGCAACAACTCTCTTTTCTCGTCGTCCGTCTCCAAACGTGTTCTCTTTAACGGGCCTATCCATTATTACAGAAGCTATATCGATCTGTCGAGTATATTTAGAGTACATAAGGGGTCATAACTACAACTGCCGATATCAGTGTGAGTATATAGCCGGTAGCCGTGATCCGTGAAAGATCCCTTCGATCTCTCTCTGTCTCTCTCTTGGGAATATTGTAAAGCGTTCGCTTGGTCGCGCGAAAATGCCGCGCTATAGCGCGGAGAAGTTCGCTTTTATTATTGATTAAATATACTTTGAAACTGTAATATCAATTTTGCGACACTTTGAGCAAAAGCGTCGCGAAATTGATATTGCATTTACGCAAAAGAAATTGAACGAACGAGAACATTTTAGTTTCGGAAAATAAAACGTTCTCGTTTTCGCATCAGCGAAAAAACGTACATGCGGCCCCGTTTCTTTGTCGCCATGTTGTCCTTGATGCGCACTATAATAAATGACAGTTTGTTATAATGCGCATCAAGTGTATAAAAAAAAAAAAAAAAAATTACGTCTATGTGTAAGAAAATTATTTTCTTATGCATTTTTTATTAAAAAATGCAATTGCACAGAAGTGAAAATTATGTACTTGTCGAAAGATATGTATATCTGAACGGTGGTTGTAGTCATGCATTTTCTCGTTTAGTTCGATGACTTGTTACGTACATCAGAAAAAAGAGAGAAAGGAGACCACTGCACTTGCGACGCGCGCACTAGAGCTCAAAACCGATATATTATTACACGAATTTTTACGATTTTGTCCGCCTTTTGTCGGCTTTCTTTTTCTTTTTCAGTCTATTTCGGCTTCTTTTTTATACCGCAGCTAATGTATAAAAAAAATATATATATAAAAACCCGAAATGTGAAAAGAACCTGGCACAAATCGCTTTGTCACACGAACACCACACGTATATCGGAAAACCCGTACGCGAAATGTACGTTGCACGGAATGCTTGACACAGGAAACACACGCACAGAAACACACGCACTTTCAGACACATACTTTGTTTTTTTTTTTTTTTTATATTAATTCGGATCCACACGTTCGGTGGACATCGTTCGTTATCATACCGAAGATAGATACCATGCGTGTTTGCATGTCCATTCACCCTCTTTGCGATCGAATGTTTTCTTTTGAGAGAGAGATAATAAATAACACGTAACACACTCACACATACGTGAAAAGCAGCTATTGTTGGGAACTACTCTTGTGCTTTCTTATGTTTGCCTTTCTGAATGATATCACATACACACACACACACACGCGATTTTTTCCCTGTCTATGTTTGTGATTTTGAACATTGCCATACACACAAGCTCCTTTATGTGTTATTTATTTGTCTTTTAATTTTTACGTTGAATAACCTCATGATTTTGCTGAGGCCTCAAAGCGACGAATTGATTTCGCATTGTAGCGATTGCACTGTCGTTAAAAAAAAAAAAAAAAAAAATAGAGAGGCATCTAGGCGTGGGAGAGCAGTAAGAAAAAAAATTAGTGAGCGCTTGATAACTTCTTTCGGAGAACGCAAGGATACCACGTTCAATTTTTCAGGAATCTGGTCGGGCAAGGGAGCGGGGTTTTGAAGGGACAAAAAAAAAAAAAAAACAGAGTATGTGTTATACGCTGGCCGAATAATAAAGTAATTAAAAAAAAAAAAAAACTTGTGCAAAAGTCGAGCGACGTCGGGCAGACTGCGTTTAAAACGACGAGATTATTTATTAAACACCTCCGGTGTAACGAAGCTGTGTTGTTGTTACACGTTTCTGCGAGAATGTCAATCGATCTTCTGCTCACCATAGGGATTTTCTGCTTGTGTAAAAAATAATTAATCGATTCTCCACTTTCGCAGAAACGTATTGGTCTCTCGTTGGTGTTGACATCGTGTGTTCCCTTTATGTTCGTGGCGATTCGCTTTTTTTGATCAGGGCTGTTTGCTTCTTCGATGATCTTTTTCATTCTTTCTCTCTCTTTCTCTTCCTCTCTCTCTCTCTCACTGTGTGTTGATTTTGCAAAGAGCCTTAGCGTCGTATGAGAATCTTTCGAGGTTCCAATTAGGCGCGCCCTAATTTGTGTGCTACTTCAATCGACCGTTGCAACGCTACCGGTGGTAGCGGAGGGAACATCGAAATAAATTTAGAAACTATCAACAATCGAGAACGCAATATTTTTTTTAACCAACATTGATTCGTGACCAGTAATGTGAGTTTTTCTTCCCGAGTGATTTCACTAATTTTAGAAAATAACCATCTAACAGCTTTGAGACTGTTTTGAGTATTTTCGTGAAAAGTTATGACATCTAATTGGTGTTATTAATATTTTCGTAAAATAAAAAGTTACATAGTTTGCTCGTCAAATATATTCGCGTAAAGTTACATATTTTATCGTTTAAATTACGTGATAAAACGAAATTGAGTCCGAGAGTCGCTTTTTGCTTGCTTTCCTGTAAATATCGCAACGTATTTATCAAATGATAGGTACTACATTAATGATTAATTTTATCTCTCGATGTATCATTCTTTTGATGTATTTGCTTTCGTATATAATCGCTGTAGAAAATTTTTTTATAATTATGCCGTCCGTGTCTCAATATCTTCATTCTTTATAACGCGCTTCGTACAAGCTTTGAGAGCTTTTACATCGGCATAATTGATTCCAACGCTTATCAAGTACGACGACTACTTTTGTCGGAGTTTAATACAATTATACGTGTATATATTGCTTCGAAAATAGAATATTTTTCTTTAGTTTTGT
>QVOB01002233.1:0-11112 GCA_014839585.1 Pseudomyrmex concolor | reverse complement strand
GCAGTTCACCGAAGATGCACGCTAAACCGGGACGAGAATCGTGACTTCCAAGCGCTGATAGCGAACCAGATAAACGTGAGCTGCGAGTGCCATCGACCCGGGCACGAGTGGTCCTCCAGATTCGGGCTATGCGTCGACGTAAACGAATGCGTTCGCGGCACGCACAATTGCACGAGGGACGCCAGTGAGAGTTGCGTGAACCTGCTCGGTCATTACACTTGCGTCTGCCGACTCGGTTACGTATACGATACGGAAATGAAGCGGTGCGTCTTCAGCCCAGAAATAGATCGAGTGCTGAAAGGTTACGAGGACAAACCTGCGAAGCCCGCGAAAGCGAAAACTCTGTTGGACAAAGTCGTTAAGATCATCACCAGATCCACCGGAGAAATCTCCGTGTGTAATAGCAGAATCATTTGTTTATTAATTTTAATTTTATGTATACAGTAACATTTTACTGTATAATCTTGCGAGTAAAATCTTGCTACAAGATCTACAGAATTTTACTACTTACAATTAGTTTAATCTTGCGAGTTTAATCTTTCGATCTTACTAACCTTCGAACGTTACACTTTTTTAAAGATACGTAGCGTACGTCATTTGCACAAAAAACATGAACTTTTTATGTTTAACAAAGTAGTGTGACATTACTAATAAATTATTCTTAGTAATAAAAAACCATACACATGTGTAGATAATTGTGTTCAAAGTTGAAAAAAAACAATGTTTTTATTAAAACAACGCGCGTGCTCTGTTTTTTCTCTATAATAATCTCTACTATAATAGCTATCAACTGAATTACATGTATTATGTAAATTCGCAGAATACATTAGCACTCTTTTGCATTGATCGATTTTTGTTAGAAATCACGTAAAACAATATGCTTTTCATTTTTAAATATGTAATAAAAATATACACATATATAAACACATATATATAGAAAAAAAATATAAATATAAATTTACATATATAGTAATTGCAGACAATTTCTGTTTATTTTCTGTGCAAAATTTCCGAGAAAATTATGTTAACATGATTAAAAAGTATAATAACATTTATAAAGGAAGTAATTACTTGTTGTCAAATATGTAGTAGATAAAAACATAAATATTTTATGAATAAAACAATAAAAATTAAATCTCTAAAATTTCCGTGTAGAGACAAACGCATAACAGTTAACTTTTGCGTTAATTGAAAACTATATAGTAAATTAATATAAAATCACATATAAAATATTGAGGAACAAGTTATACAATAATATATAATTTTGACAGAAATCGCGTCAGCCGCAATTTAACATTGCTACCGCTCTTTGTCTCATTAAATAAAGTTAGTGCGTAAATTGCGGCAGACTCGTCGACAGCAATATTGCAGTTTCTATTGCAGGATTACCATGCACGTTACTATTACGAGTTGTTTAATAACACAACGTACACTATAATCTGTATCGGTGACTATAAACTGCGATATTACCATTTAGAAATATCCGAGCCACTTTAGGATGCGCCGCATCGTAGAAATTTGTATTCGTAACAATTCAAATTTTAATCTCGCCCTCGTAATAGCGCGATTCCGTGTGTGTTTCGTACGGTATCACAAACGGCCTCTCTTAACGATTATTTGCTCGGCTAAGGGAAAAACAATGCTCGGGTATACCGTATCCTGTGCTTAACATAAACGGTGAAGTAACTCTCAGCTGAATATTCGCAAGAAAAGCATATCCGTACAAAAATTCTTAAAGATGTTAAAACTCGCGGAACAGTAATTATCCTCGCATTAACACCTTTGATCGCGCGCGACCATTTTTTCTGATTTTACCGATGAAGTTTTTCCGTAAAATTTTACTGTAGTTTGTACAGTATGCAGAAGATGCTACCAAAAGCAATCGATAGTGCGGATACGCTTTGAAAAAAGTTTACATTATTAAAAATGTGTGCGTGTAAATTTTTCAAATTTTGTTTTTACTCGAATAAACGAAAATTGAGACGAGCACGCGCGCGTAAAAACAATATCATAAAATATTATAAAAATATTATAAAGTTTTATTTTATACACTGTAATTTTGTGCAGTTTATTTTGCGCGAATAATTTCGCATTGTTGTCAATTTGAGTAAAAATAAATCCATCGGTTTATTAGACAGCCTCGTGAATTAATTTATGTCATGTTAATCGAGCAACATATCCTCCCCGGAGCTTGTGTGTTGTTCTGTTTTCGTACTTGTGTGCGTGTACATACAATCCAATTTTTGCGATACACGCGTGTATCCGGAACGAAGTGAGTGACACGCGTTACGTGCTGCTTGATCGTTTCCGCTATTGTAAAATGCTGTGACGTGAACGAAATATCGTCGAAGCGGAGAAATTCGTGCATGTGCAGCGGCGCACCTGTATGGAACGCGTCCAAGTCGGATGGTAAAAAATATATAGGCTGATATCGGGGAGCGAAACGCTCGTGGTCGCGAGAGGTCGGATTCGCGATGCTGTTTTATTCATCGACGCGTTCGAATGGCAGGACCGCTACGTCACGTCTTCCTCGCCAAAGAAACTGCCCGCGCGGCTTAATACATAAATGCATAAAGCACCGCGGAGTTTCTCTTATTTCCGACGTATAATATCATTCGTCACGAGCGCACGATCGCCCGGTAATCGTTTATTTCGATTTACAAGAAGATCGATGACCGGTGGCGAGCGTTGGAAAGCGATCGCGCCTTTGTTATACACGCAGACTGTATAAATGAGAAATTGAGACGTAGCGGAACACTTATGACAGGCACAGAAATTTGTGGCGCGCATATAAACTGGAACGAAAGCGATTAATGTGACGTTTCACCGCGATTGTGTTTTATTTTTTTTTTTTTTTATCCTGTTGCGCGCGTCTCGCAAGAGACAAAATTAGAACGGAAAATTACATAACTTGCCAATGTTAAAAAAAACAGCGAACACTTTCATACGATCTGAATCTCTCTTACGTAACAGCGTCAGTAAACCGATCTTATCCTCGATCTCGCGCAATGTTTATAACGCGAACACCGCACTCGGCCGCTCGGCCGTAAAATTTCACATCTATATTCGTAGGTTTCTTTTACACACATGTAAAACACGTAAGTTTGGATAGGATAGTTTGGATTTTTAAAAAACAGTATATTTTATAATTTAAAAATCTTATTAATGTTATAATTTTTTTTAAACAAGAAAACAAGATGTATGTATATATTGTGCACATGTAAAGATATAAAATATAAATGTATCAATATATGTATTTTTTATCATCCAGTAACGTAGCGTCAAGATATTGCTGCAATAATATACCGTGTCTCATCGATTAATAACACATATTTATGCATATTAATGATGTGTACGATAGATAATAGCATTTGGGCGGAGATAACATAGAACGACCTGCGCAGCTCATCAGAAAAAGTAATTACTGCGAAAACAGCATTTGCGCTTTTGCACGCACGGCATCATTACACATATTACCTTTATTGATCAGCCTTTATGGCGCTCTCGACGACGACGCTGGAAATCTCGCGGGGAGTAGTTTCATCCGCGTGTAAAACCACGGTTTGTTTCAAATTGGCTTGATTTTTTATTCGTAAACAGCGAGAGAGCCAGCGGGCGCGATTCGCCGGAACCGGGCATCGAAAACAAGCGCGCAACCAGGCTTGCATGAAGCGAAACATGCGCGCACAGTAGCAAGAAAAAAAATGCACATATTCATACATGGAAATATCGCGACAGGGGAAAAAGCGAAGCCGGGTGCGACACGGCGTAGCAGGGAAATCGCGCGTCGAATGGCCGGACACGTCAAAAACCCGAATGTATCCCGCGTCGCGGCTATTTGCGCCAATTGACCGTCGTAACATCAATTTCGGGCTCGGAATCGCAGTTAGTGGGACGCATCATTTCGCCACCGAGCGCACGCTCGACCCTCACGAATGCCTTCATTTAATAGATAGACATTTACGGAATCACAACGCATCGGCGTTTTGGATCTAAATATTTGTCTTGCTTCATGTGTGTTCTTTTTGTCATTGCAAATGGTCACGATGCGTATTTGTTCGCAAAAGATTTCTACTTCCGTTTGCACGCGCGAATAAAAAATAAGCGTACATGAATTAAGTTGCATCAATAATGTGGCGATAACACCCTAACAATAAAGAGTGCAACTTCACTTGCGTAAAGACATTAACCGCCTTTGTTTGTATAATATTAAATCTAGACAGAGAAAATAAACGATTGCTTGACTGTGTGATCGGAGTAATGGATTTTATGCTAATTTGAGCCTTAGGTAATCGACAATCTCAGTTAAGTATAGCTGCGTTAAATGTCACTGTTATTTACATCAAAACACCATGAGACCATGAGACGATGTCAGCGAAACGTCCTTGCGTCCTATCTTGTCTATTCGATTCCTTTGTCCCGTTTGATCAGTCCGTTCGCAACAATCAAGACACGTTTCATCAAAGCGAATAGACATCCGGCTCGATCTAATTACTATAGTCTCGCGGAATAGTATATACATATTAGTGCTGATTCTCTCATAAATGAGAGAATTGAATTTTTAAATTTAATTTCTGAAATAATAATTTAATTTTCTCAAATAATTTTCTACAAACAGAAATATAAACATATCACATGTACATATAAACAAGTAATTTACGCAAATAAACAAGCAATTATTAATAAACTGCTTCAATAGTTCATATTTAACATGACAAAACAAAATATAAAGAATAAAAACACAGTTCAAAGCAAAATATTCAAAAATCACAGCACACTGGATAGAGTGTATAGATATTGTAAAAAAATGTTACAATTAAAAACATCTCAGTAGCAGTTAAAACTGCGTGTTAAAACAATTTTTATGATTGAAATATTTCTGTTTCGCACGCTGACTATCATTCGTGTATAAAGATCAATTTTATTATAATTTACGCGTAAAAACTTATTGATGAATTTGCGTTCTACTAATAAAAAATAATAGCAACGTAATAATAATCAGCTTAACGATTATTATATCAGATCAAAACATCTGTTTCTCGACAAATCCGGTGCTTACATAGTGAAATATCATCGGAGACGGTTGTACGTTCACCGCCGTGACGGACGGAGAGCGGCGTTTTCTTCTCGATCGGACCGGCAGTCATCGAGAATGTCTCTGTGCGAGTGGTACGCGAACCGCGCGGTGCTCCTCATAGGAGTCACTAGCGAATTAGGACGCGCGCTTTTGGAAAAGATTCTGCGGAGTTTGCCAAACGTCACGGTGTACGTTCTTCTCAGATCACAAAATGGCCTCAGCAAGGAGGATCGACTGAAGAAGATATTTGCGTCGCCCGGGTATGAGCATATTCTCGACATATCCTTCTTTCTTCGTGTCTGTAAATCGCGCCGGTCGTGTTCGATCTTGCCTTTGGTGAAGCTGCTCCTCACACGGTGTGACCGCGATTCTAAATCGTGAGCCAAATTTATTTCCGAGAAGACGTCAGACCGAAACGACGATCGTCTTCCGGTGGTCTTCTTACGAAAATTTCGGCAACACGGTGTGCGTCTTACGTCAAGAATCGATTGTGAAAATCAAATTTGCGTGTCGCGAACGTACGTTGTAACGAATAAAATACAATGTATCTCGAAAAATATCTTTGCAAAGAATTTGTTATGCTCTTGTTCATCAAGCCGTTATCCAAGTTATTACGCAACACAGTAGATTGCTCCCTCGTAGTGAATTGTTATTTCGACAGAAACTCTATAAAATTCAACATAAATTTAATTCCGAATCGATATAACGTGCAATAACGTATGTGCATTATTTTTAACGTCACTATGTCGCTCGTCAATGTTCGAAATATGAGTTTTACATAATAATGTAAAAAACAAAATTCAAATAAAATGAAGAGCGATTTCCAGTTCTCCAAACTGACATTTACGAATCGCCGAATCCTTCTTTGGGATTTCTCTTTATAATGACAGTTGGAAACTTATCGTGAGCGATATCGGCTTGGCAGCGGAATTCGATACGTCTGTGGCCGCTCGCGTTGCGAGCGTTCAGTCGAAATCGCATCGCAATAATGACGCAATCAAGACCGAAGGAGCGAGATACGATCGAACGCACACGCTTAGAACGGACGCGTAAACCCGATTGCCTCGTTACGTGCTCGTCCATCGTAACGATCCGCCCGTAACGGGTGTGCATCGCACAAGATGCACGCGAGGCGAAACTGTGCCGTTGCATCGTGCAGCCGACCCTCTTTCCCTACGAGAGAAGGATGAGAAGAGGGCGGATAAAGAGCTCGCAGAGAGAGATTTATTTTCATTAGCGCGCGTACCCTCTCTCTTTGGAAAGATTATGAAGTAGTATGCGCGGCGCGATTCTCTCTTTCTTTTTCCCTCGCGTTTCTTTCTCGCGCCGCGCAAAATCCGCGACCGCGCGGAAAATTCGTCCGCGCGTTTTGAATTTCGCGAAATTAAAATCCGCGAAAGGATTGTCTTTCCCTCGGGAAATCGTAGTTACCGTCGGATCGCGTTGCGTTTTTTTTTCTGCGTGAAAAAGAGGATGGTCTCGCGCGCGCGCGCGTAAATGAGAAAATGCAAATGGACGAGCGGCTTGAACAGCTCAAGATGCAACCATTGCACTTCGACGCTATTACATTCGGCGATATCGCACTCGCCGACTTGCTCGGATTTTCCGAGTCTTATTTGCGACTCCCTCTTAGATCGTTTCCCTTTAAAATAGTTACAATGCCCTCAATCGTAATATAAAAATCTCTGCGCCCGGGTTGAAATCGTCACGCTATTACTGCGGAATTTGTCCGCACAAGAATCATATTGTTATAAAACATAATGAAAAAAAAGTGTGTATTTATCACATAATACACAGAATCACTCAAATTTATATTTAATAATCTTGATATTTTAGAAATTCGACATTGAATACTACTTCGAAAACAGAGTTTAATTATCATATTGTGGACTTGATAATTATTATAAAGTAGACTTTTGAATAGTGAAATATAGGAGTAGAATGAGGTATTTTTCTGTATACAATGATAGATATTTATGAGTGTAATAATCAACATAATCGATCGATTATTTACCTTATTTTTGAATCGCTGATCATTTTTGTTACTATAATTTCCTCGTTTAATCGCACATAATTTATTTTTATGGCCAAACAAATAATGCGATTCCACGTGGTTAAAATCTGCGAAATTCTTGCGAGCGCGACCGCCTTATTTCTCTAACGACGTTTGTTTTCTGAGCGCGCTTTTTTTTACGTCTCGGTGGCGCATCCCTCTATTTTCGCAGAGCAGTAAATTCCAAAGCCGATTTGCGTCATCAACGTTATTATCGCTCGGCAGGTACGAACGACTGAAGCAGGAGATGCCAGGCGCGATCTCGCGCGTGAAAACGGTCGAAGGCAATCTGCTTTACGAGAATCTCCGCCTAAATGACGAAGAGAAGACCTTGTTGAAAGAGGTCAGTGTGGTGTTTCACGCCGGCGGATCTCATGAGAGCGTTCTGGAATATTGTCAGGATCTGCCAAAGCTCAAGTGTCTCGCTATGGCGTCCAGCATTTTCAAGCATCGCGGCCAGATAAACGAAAAACTGCAGAATGATACGATGCCTGATTTACCGATCGCACTGGTGCGTCTCGCTCTCATTGGACCACCGTACAGGGAACCCATGCCCGGCTTCGTCGAGATCCTTAAAGGACCCACGGCTCTCATGGTGGGCGCCGGATTCGCTTATGGCAAATCGGAACTACAGGCTGAAGTTATTCCGAAAGACATAGCAGTAAATACGATGATCGCGGCTGCGTGGGAAGTCGGCACGTACGTATAAAATTTAAATCAGTAATGTATGTGTGTGCTTTATGATCATAGTATCATAATATCAGTATATTCTACGAAATAATATAAATATTTCGTCTCTCCTGAGTTCTATTTTTATACGTCCATAAATTGTCTAACAAAATCTTTAAAAAATCTCAATTTGGTTTGTACATCAAGTTGTAAGTTAATAATAATGAGATATTTAAAAAGTTTTTCGTCTCAAGTGCTTGTTGTACACGTTACGCTGTTCTTTAAAAGAAAATTAATTCTTGTTGTTGTCGATTCCGTATCTTCGCATTATTATAATTATATATTATCATAATTAACCTGTTTTGTCACTTGTTCTATAGTAGTAATTTAACTTCTGTAGAAGCAAAATTATATTTACGCACTTATTTACGTAAGGACTATCACAATGCGAAATATCGTTTGTTTAATGTTTAATTAAGAAGAGAAAGTCGAGCGACGCTAAAAGTGCGGAATATGCACGACGTTATGCAACGTTGCGGAACAGCGATAATCAACGTCGTCTAATTACAAGACGTAAAACAGAATGTAGCGACATCGTCCTTGGCTCTTCCAGATACATATTGCGAAACCTGTTCTTTCCTCCGCTCTCAAAACATGCAGCAGGTTTTGTTCATTTCAGAAATTATCGGTACGTGTATCTCAATGAAGACACGAAGCTATTTAGTATGGTTCAAAGAAAATGTTAGTAAAGTAATATCAAAACGCAGTTATGATAAAAAGAAAAAGAAATTTTATATTAAAGAAACGAACAATATATATGAGAGAATTAGTTGACAAGTGTTATGTAATTGCTGCTACCTGCTGCGAAATAAAAGTTCGCGAAAAGTTCTGCGGACAGTTAGAACGCAAAAAAAAAACAATTTGCAATTTAATACTGATATTTATGGAATCTGTGAAAAATTTGTATATCTAATATTAGTTTTATTTTTGATACCGAAAACTATATTAGTAAAAAAATAAAACCTTGTTTTTGTTATCTACATTGCAGTTTTTAACATATCTCGCAATCGAAATTCGCTGCAGACGCGGCTTATCTAGTTTTCCAATGCGAAATATTGGATACGAGCAAACATGTTTTACATGTGCGCTCGCCGTTTCCGCGGTTGTTACTGTTTGCTCGCGTCCGACGCTTCCGCCCCAATTGTCTAGAACGGAATTCAGTTCCTTTCAGTTTTTATTCGAAATTCACTTCCGTAATCCGCTGAAAGCATGGTTGTGCCTGTCTTCGCAATATCATAAGATTCTCATTTTTTTTTTTTTTTTTTTTTTTTTTTTAACCATACCAACGCGATGAATTGCGCACAGTACAATTTTCAAAATGGCATCTAGCATTTTTTTACGGAAACACAACTACTTTGTTCTTTTTGAAGGTTTTGAAGGTTCTTTTGAAAGTTCTTTTGAACAATCTGCACGGAAAAGCTAATCACATCTAGTTCACGAAGTACTACATCCTTTGTCGAGAATTATAAAAAATCTATTTATGTGTGACAAACTTGTTGAGTTATCTTATTCTATACTTTTGTATTCAAAGGAAACGGTTATTGTAGCGCATGAGCCAGGTAATAGAAATCGATAAGCAAATTGCGTCCCGTGCTCGACAAGAATAATAGCCGAGTTTTATCAGATCGGTTTACAGCAAACGAAGCAACCAAAAGATATGTAGGTATATATATTATGTTTCTACGTGTGCATTGACACACAGTTGAAAATAATATTCGCGATGGAAATACCGATTTTAATCACTGTGATATGTATTGTAGATACAAAAATTTTTTCTTCTTCTTTACTTTATATTGTACATTTTATACGAAAGTTCGATTAAATGACGCTCGATAATTAAACCATATCTTTGTTTATGAATCGCATGCTTTATTTTAAATCAGCTGGCAACAAATATATCAACTGAAACTTGTAGCTAGGCTCCCTTAGGTGTAAGAACTTTCCTGAAAGTCTTACATTTGATACTAGTTTCACCAAGGAACACCTCTTCGCTTCGCTCTCAAGTATTTCCGAACGACTGAACTGCGAATAAGTTGATTGCATTCGCCCTGCAAGAAGCAGAGCGCGCTACATCTGCCTCTCGTGCTTCTCTCCTTTCGCCTTTACCGATTACTTTCCCATTTGAGAGGAGTTAGTAGCCAGAAATACGATTAATTACAGGTACTCGTTAAAAGTAGTCTTGTAAGGAAATAACGTTACGTTGTAAAGTTCCGAGGTGTTACGGCTCTGTGTAAAGACTTCAATAATAAATCATTTAGCAAACCGAAATTATCGCAATACTTTCATCAAGAAAGTAAATTCGCAAACTAAACTTTACGCAATAAATTACATATTTTTTTTCTCCTTTTGATTTGCAATTGATGTTGAATGTAATTTATTATCAACCAGGTGTTTATACAAAATTACTCTGTTTTGAAACTCTATGTACACAAGTCAACTATTTAGTATATAAATGCGCTTGTGCTAAATTATCGCACGAGTCTGAATAAAAGAAACTAGGTACGTTTGGCTGCGAATGGAGCGGTTAATTATCGCGCAACAGCTAAATTGCCGCCGGGTGTGCGACATTGTGTTCTCTCTTTCTCTCTCACGCGCGCGCTTCTATATACTCTGTATGCTAGCTCTTATTCTCTCTTTTACGTTTTCATGTAGGTCCAACGTTGCGAAGCCTGTGGTCTACAACGCGATGACGTTGGGCTGCACGTGGGGAGATCTGATTAAAAAGAGCCGACGAGCCAGCTGGGCCTTCCCCTATCCGACTTTCGGTATCCGCGGAATGACGTCCATCGAGCCACTGCACTGGATTTTGGTCCTGCTTCTCGAATGGCTCCCATCCGTACTCTGCGACACCGTTCTCTCTCTCTGCGGCAGAAAACAGAGGTATCGCCATGAGCGCAAAATTTATCGCGAAATTCCACGAGTCACGAATTTATCGTCATAGTTTCGTCAACGTCTGCGTTGCAGGCGCGACCTTCTCCTCCACCTCTTCCTCTTCCTTCTCGTCCCTTGCAGTTTCGCGGAAAATTTAACGCTGCCATTTTGAGCTGCCGTCACTAACTTTGCTCGGGAGAACGTCGAGATTGATCCTGGTTATTTTTTAATCGCCCGCGCATAATTTATAAATGCTTTATGCAAGCGCGACGCGTACAAATTGAACAACTCCACTTTGGTTAGATGTTACATTTTATTTTCGTATAACTTTATTGTCTTTCTTTCTCTGCTCCCTTTTGTATACAATATATATATATATATA
>QVOB01002229.1:0-33528 GCA_014839585.1 Pseudomyrmex concolor | reverse complement strand
TTATTATTATTATTATTATTAACCCGCGTGGCTGCTTGTGTTAACCCGCCGCTTTGTTTATCGCGATCGAACGATCCCGCGTGTTGCGAATTTTTTTTTCTTCTTTTTTGTGCGAAAGACGAAATGAACGCGCGTCGGCTAGAATGAAGTGCCGTTTCGGTTCCGGTTTCACGATAAATCGAAACAACGGAAGCCCGTCAAAGCCAGCGAGAGGCGAACGAAAGAGAGAAAAGAGAGAAAGAGAGAGAGAGAGAGCGAGGGAAAAGAGAGAGAGGAAGGGAGAGGGAGAAAGGGGATCTCTTTCGTGTGCGTGGACTAGAGGGTTTGGTTACGTTTACTGCAACGCGCAGCGCTCCTCCGGCTGTGCCCGTTCTCGATGAACACAACGCAAAGTCTCGCGAGCGCATTACGAATGCTTTTTGCGTTATTCGCTAAAGCGATAACCGCAACGATAACCGGATACAATTCTCAACTGCTCAGGGTTATCTGACGGCAGGCCAATAAACCCGCTCTCGCTCCTCGTTACGACAAAATAACGCGACTCGTTGTTGTACATTACACCGTACTTGACTTGATTCGAAAAATCGCGCGCCGCCAATGTAATTGTCTCGCCGATGACAGACGTTTTTTTTTTTTTTTTAAGATCATCGCCTATCTGTAAAAACCTAAGTATCTAAGTACTAGAGGCGGAGCAGTTACATATTCACGATGTTAATACAAGCAGTTAACTTTTTAACCTTCGCTTTTTCCAGACTCTAATTTTAAACTCCCGGCTGATAATCGACGATAAAATATCCGGCGCGCTTGTCCCGGATTACAATTTACATTTCTCATCGAGAGCGCGCGCACGCTGTGCTTTAATTCGTTTAAAACCGGGTCTTTTTCTTTCTCTCTCTTTGAAAAATGACTTCAAATTTAGCAGATTACTCTCTCTCTCTCTCTCTCTCTCTCTCTCTCTCTCTCTTTCTCTCTCTCTCTCTTCGTTTTATCTCTTTGAGTGCGCGCGCGAGTGTTTCCACGACTTGATTAAATATCTCGACTCTACGATAACGCTTTTAAAAACAGAAGAACGCGAAGGCGAGGCAGAAAATTAAGTACACAAGCGCTTTTCGCTCGCGAAATTTAAATGAAACGAGAAACGGTCCGGCGCTTCTGAGTCCGTCGGAAAATCGAATCTATCAGGAGCGGTGAGAGAGAGAGAGAGAGAGAGAGAGAGAGAGAGAGAGAGAGAAAGAAAACGTGGAAAGGAGTGAGGAGGGCCCGTGGGGGAGGAGGACCTTGAAGCTACGCAATTCCCCTAACGGCAGGAGTGTTTCTCGAGTCGATATATCGATCCCCACCCCCACCCGTTGTTTCCTGCCGCGGGAACAGGACTTGTTCTCTCTCCCTCTCCCACAGGATGAGTCACAGCCTCCCCGTACACACGAAAGCACGCACGTGCGACGACGGCCGCGCGCGCACACGTCTCGACAATATCTCTCGAATTCTCTACGCGTTCACGCAGAACACGGGCCTGAACGATATATTCTCTCTTTTTTTAGTTTCCCGAATACTCCTGTTTTTTTTTGTTTTTTTTTTAAACGTGACGTTTCAAAAATGCAAAATTTATTGCGCAGAATTATTGTAAATTTGTATATAATTTTTATCGCGCTCGTGGAGATACGGTAACAATTAATTAACAACAAAGAGCATCCCTTCGAAGTGTGTTTTTAAAAAAATTAAATATGTTTGTTACGTAATTGTCAAGCAATAATTTAGAGACTTGTATATTGAAATCAAAATAATTTTGTGCGTCTCTGCGTGTGCGCGAAATTTATTTTCCAGGTTTCGATTTATTTTATTTTTTTTTCTCGCAATGCTTAAGAAAAATATATTATATACGCGATACATCTCCGTCGCGTCGTCTGTCTTTCTTTTGCCGGACCGAATTTTCACGAACACGCGAATAAAACGCACGCGGAAAATGTTTGCACACGCACTCGATCGACCCGTTTGCTACGCGATGGAGATTCCTTGCACCCCTCTATCCCTCAGCTTCTCTCCGCTCACCCCTGCGTCTACACCCTTCGCATCTCTCTTTCTCGCGATAACTTCATCCCCTCTTCTTGCCCGATCTCACTCTCTCGCTCTTGTGGGGTCGCGCGCGCGCGCGCAGGTGTCGTCTTTCTTCGTTCTTTCTCTCCTCTCTCGTGACGATACCCCCTTATCCATCCCTCCGTGATGCCGCGTCCCCGCAAACGACTATTTGACAAAAACGCACGCGAAAATTGCAAAACCAGATCTACATTATTTAACTCGGTGATTCAAGGATTGATTCGCGCGCGAAAGAAAGAAACTTAATGTAAAATTGTATTTATTAACCCTTAAATCTATCAAAAAATCACGTTAATATCATATCATGGGTGAAATTTCACTCCAATATATCTTTTTCGATTTTAAAAATCAAAAAAGTCGTCGAAAGTGCCCGTCCGTGTAAATAATACTCATAAAATTGCTAGTTACGTTTTTTAATAACATTAAAACGAAATTCGCATGAGGTGAAACTTTTACCCATAGCCTTTAAGGGTTAATATCGCAATCAGGATGTGCAATACGTGAGACGCAGTCCCGCGTGTCGATTTCGAACACTCACGCCGCGAAAACAGACTTTTCGGAAAGCGTCGTCGTGCACGCATTTGTTCACGTGCATTTAATAACAACGTGGGGGTTGCCTCGCTGTGCAATTATTGTCTTGAAAAATATGAAATATTTGTTGCGACGTGGGCAACTCGAATGGAAACGGCGTGCCGGTGTTTTATTGGGGAAAAACTGGAAAATTCGATAAAAGTTTTGCTTCTTTGCGTGCTCCGAAAAGATATTAATGTTTCTCTTTCCCTCTCTCTCTCTCTCTCTGGATGTGTATGCGTGTGTTATTTTGTGTACACAGCGAGAGTTTTAATATCGTCGGCAATATTCTCACTCATTCAGTCGAACCTGCACTCGCATCGTTTGCTATCGATTTCTGACGTACGCGCCTAAATATCACCATGGCCTCAACCGCGGTCACGGTTTACGGATTACAAGTATTGTGCGAAGCCCTGCGTAGGATATAATCTGGCTAGATTCGCTATATCGATTTTGAGTTGCAGCTCTGTGCATCGAGCGCGTGCGTGCGTGCGTGCGTGCGTGCGTGCGTGCGTGCGTGCGTACGGTGCGTGCGTGTGTGCGCGATCTGAGTCATGCTCGCGCGTACGTATATGTGTAACACCGCGCGCGTATATATCGCACGCTTCACGCGCGTTACGCGCTCATTGGATTTTTCGATCTCGTCACGAATCGATTGGAAATATTAGGTTGACGGCGTTCTTCGTTTGTCCGCGGGGACGCGGTGTTGAATTGAATTAATCTTATTCGCGTACATCTGGAAAATTGCTTTATCCGACCAGAAGCTCTTTCATCCCAATGAGATTCTAACGAGAATTCGTAAGTATGTCGACGTAATTCGTGAAATAAATTGATGATGAACGGAGAAGTATCCGAAATATCGCTACTGTACCCCTTCATCGTCAGGATGCCTCGAATTTCCCTTTCACAGGAGTCCAAGGTCTGTCTTGGCTTCAGGGCCGGTGCCAGAGAGAGAGAGAGAGAGAGATTCTCTCTTTCTCTCTTCCTCTCTACTCTCTCGCGTATCGATCCGGCCGCTTGCCGGATGTAACGTCTTCGAGGCGTTTGCGATAGCTAAACGCGAACGCAGCAAATTGCCACCTCCGTTCTTCGTACACTCGAGTCTTTTTTGTCATACACGTACTGCACACAAATATTCAGTAAAAAAATATCATACCCGACAAATAATAAAAGAGGAGAGGTGTTTAATAAAAATAAATATATATATATACATACAGATATATACACATACAGATTCCTGTTCAAAAAATTTTCGGTACATGTTATTGGCATAAAAATATAAACTTTGTATACAGTTATACATTTTCATTAATTACTTACGTAATTAATTTTTATTAATTAATTATTTATACATTTATACATTTTTATACGGACTTACAGAACGTAAACGGAGAGATTTTACACACGTGCCGAGCTTAAACATAATAATAGTTATAAAAGAGAGAACAATTAAAATTTAAATTGAGAAACTGTTTATAATTTGTTCGATTTCTTGGCGAAACACAATCGGAAAGAAGTTATTCGCGGACAATTCGCGATAACGTTTATTCACAGTTATTGCAAAATTCAGGCAAAGAGAGATAACAATTTATCTAAATTGATTTATTTAAATTGATACTAAGTATTTATATAATTTTTATTCGATTTCTTAGCGCGAAACAAAATCGGAAAGAAGTTTTTTTACAGTTGCTGCGCGAAATTCACGTGAAATCGAATTATCGATACGGAAACTGTGTGACATACGGGCTAGATTGTGATGTAAAAATCTTTTGCTCTCCGGACAAACTTTTCTGTTCGAACTATTCAAATCTCTCACGTCCTTGTTCTTCCACACAAATTCAATTCGAACAATCGATCTTTTGAAGATCATTACACATTTTCTTCTTTAAAATAAGAAACGCATTACCCGCACGCCGCGTTACAATATAAGCCGGCGCTATCTGCTTTGTAAAAAAGCGCTGAAAGTAACAAAGAAGTCATTAATCGGACCCGCGCGCTGCGCGGTTGATTGCAAAAGAACAATCGGCGAGAGATGATAAAAGCGCGTCGGCGCGATAACTTCGGCGCGTAAAACACACATATCGCGCGTCGGCTTGGAAATTTTGTTCGTCCGTCTTGTATAAATTTTTGCGCAGATCGGGATGATCTCTCTCACCTCACGTTCAAGAGATCCCTCGATCGTCGGTATGTTTCGTCGGAGAGCAGTTGGAGTCATACGCGCGCGATTATAGTAAGCGCGCGGAGCAGGTAAAAAGCCCCCGTACAGCTGTCTGACAGCTGCCGTCGTAGCGGCAGCGGCGGCGCGCCACGCCACGCCACGCCACGCCACGCTACACCACGCCGCAGCGTCGCTCCTCGTCCTATATACATACATGATGAACCACCCTGTACATAGAGCCCAGGCGCATGCGCTCGAAGGCACATTTCGCTTTGGTGCACGTGCACGCGCGCACACAATGCGCGTCGCGCACCGTCGATGACGAACGTAACAGAATTAGCGGCGCATCATTTCATCCTTTTCCCGAGTTTCCACCCTTCGCCACGCATCGAGAGAGACGAAGGCGAAAAAAAGAGAGAGAGAGAGAGAGAGAGAGAGGGGCACGGATTTATTATTGATATTGATTTATTTCTGTCGTACGAACTATCTTCTCTCTCTCTCTTTCTCTCTCTCTCTCTTTTTTCCCCTCTTTCGTAGATTCATTCAAGTTTCCACGAAATATTTATCTCGTGTTTTACCTTACGTGTGTTACCTCACTCTCTTAAATGTTTTAGTTTTACTTCGCGACAAACGTGCGCGATAATAATTTTACGTGTATATAATATCATCCAAAAACACCGAATCGTCAAAAGATATCCCGGCGTTTTTGACGCGGTAAGCCCGAGCTTTTACAAAGCGAAAAAGATCGAATTAATATCGTGGAAAGGGAGGCAAGTAACGATTTGAGATACTACGCGAGAAAGTTATATGTACGAACGCATTTGTCAGCCGCGGGATCACCTTGAGGAAGTTGAAAGGTCGCCCTCAAAAGAACGTTCGGAGAGAGATTGTTTCGGTACTTGATCGACTAAATTGGGAAATCGCGTGCGCGTCTCCTCAGCGTGTGGAATCGTCGCGACGACGGTCAATCGTTCGGTCAATTAAGAACACCGATTTGAAAGCTCTCTCGTCCATTTTCGCGCGACCATATTTCGTGTGTGTGTGTGTGCGTGCGTCAACCACGTTAGTCCCTCCCTCTTGTCGTCCCGTCCCGACCGTCGAGGCGACTCGTTTCAATTCGTTCATATATTGCTTCCCATCGATTTAACTTCAAAGTCTCCGCGCGCGAAGAACGAAAATGTCTTCCTACGGGGGTTCCGTCTGTTCTGTGACGAATTGTCGCGAGTTTGTTTCTATACTTTGTACCAATTCTGATTTTTTTTTTTTTTTTACATTACTAAAATCCCCCGCGTCGTCGATAAATTATGCAGCACAAGACGGAGTTTCAAAACAGGTATCTCGTCGAGAAAAAAAAATCTCTTTTAGGCTTTTTCGTGTGACAGTCGTATTTTTTTTTCCTTTTTCTGTTACCTAACTTACTACTCCCGAAGAAACTATACAAAGAAATGTTCTGAGTTACTGAAGAAAATCCTAACGTTGGAATTTAACGTTGTCGTCGACTCGGGATCAAGCGAGACAACGCCACCGAGAATTATGTCGACAATGCTGCTGATTGTCGGTTCATTATGACGTCATAAAAGCGAATCTAGCTGGTACGGTATGTACCTACTGCTAACGTACCGCTGCCGATCAAGGATAATCGCTCTTAAGGCGCGCGAGAGTACAGCGTGTTTCGTAGCTCTCGTCGCGAGATACGAAAGCGCGTGTACGCGCTGCACAGAAATCATGGCGTACGCGCCGTGGCCGATGCGTTTAATAAAAAAAAAAAAAACAAAAAAACAAAAAACGCTTTGAAAAGCGCGATCGTAAAATTTAGAGCGGATACGGTTGTACATTAGATACCCCCCAGTTTATTGCGCGCGCGCAACACACGAATCTAACCGAGCTCGTTCCATCTTTATGTAAATGAGAATAATTAGCGTGTAAACATAAATCAAGGCGGACTCTCTCGGCGGCGCGCGGATCGATTAACGGTGGAAGCGCGCGCGCGGGGGGAGGGTGAGAAGGGGAGATATACGTAGCATAATTCTCGTGCGAGCGCTGACCCGATTTTGATCCGCCGATTAAAATTAATGACCGTTTGTAATTGGGATTAGCTGTCCGCGCTTAGACCGGGGGCGCAGGGTGCAACCGCGCCGGTGAATAGAAATTGGCAATCGGAGGTGTCGGGAGCGACAGCTTGCGAGCATTTATATTTCTCCGCCGGCAGAAACCACCGGGGTTGGCGAGATAGGGGATGCGCGTTTCTTCGTCATCGATCTTCCCGGATCGTCTTTTGTTCGCATTAATGGATACCATGTGCCGCCATTAAGCGCGCTAATCTCGTGAAGAGAGAAGACGCGTCGTTAAATCATCTTCGAGTCACGTCGACGCGAACGCGACGATTCGCGGCGTTACGGCCGCGTTCGCGTCGATGCCAAGCTACGTTTCACAGCGACGATTTACGACGCATCCCCGCGATCGGTGTACTTGTGTTTTAATTCTTGCAAATATGTCTCTCTCTCTCTCTCTCTCTCATCGGAGAGAGAGAGAGAGAGAGAGTCCCGGAGCCTAGAGAGAAACTAGATCCGCACAGCTGCCGCGTCCACAACCGAAACCGGAAGCCGTCGGCCATCTTGTTTGTACAGTAGCTACGGTTACCATGGGAGATCCTGCAAGCATGAATCCGATGTGTGTACATACATATACACGTCGATCCGTCACGGATCTTTTTGTTCGCGTCTTTCTCTCTGTCTGATGCGTCGCGTTCTCATTGGCGAGGCTGGTTTTAGATTTCTGGAATTTATGAGTCGATCGTGTCACGACCGCGAAGGGGACACGCGAGGAGAGGGATTTTTCCACGGGGGGAAGGGACCCTTTTTCGACGACGGGAAAAGTGGCAGATGGCGATTCTCTCTTGCGCGCGTTTAATCGGCTTATCTCGCCGGTCCACCTTGGAGAGATACAATCGTGAAAATTTGCTCCTTATTAGTCGCGCGCGATCGCGAGAAACGAATTTCGAGGCAACGACTGGGCGGAATCATTAGTCAATGTTCAAACTTAACGCACGCGTATTCTTTAAGGTAATTAATTACGGAACCCAGGAGGAACCTCTGTGATCGTCAGTTCATCTCTTCTCTTCAGCATCTTTCTACTCTTGCGCGCGTTTTTTCGCTCCCGTAAAAAGTCCGGTCTACAAGGTAGATAGAAGGAGAGAAAATAGAGGGCTGATTACGCTTACGTCTCGTTGACGAGCGCCCGAATTGTTGTCACCGAAATAAACATCCGGGCACATCTGCGCGCGCATTTTTCACAGGCCCGCGCCGTAAAAGGAAATGAATTTCCTCCGCACGTGGCCCCTGTTTCATTTCGATTCACGCAGCTTCCGAGAACATCTGTCCGAGTTCGGGAACAGTTGCCAGAGATTTTTCCCTTCCAAATTCGGCGATCGAATCGATTTTGATTGACTGGGAAATTACTCGTCGAAACGACGAAATCGAACGTAAATTCCGAGAAAGTGACGCATTTCCCTGATGAGGGGAAAAAAAATTTATGAGAGCACACAAAACTTGCGAGAAACAACTCGCTTGTGACTTGCGAACGTATCTCTGGCGAAACTCTCCCGCGGAATGATTCAGAAGAATCTGGGAAAAACAGATGGATGGGGTGGCAGTGATAGGTTCGTTTTCGTTTCGTCCAAAAAGTTGGTTGAGAAAAAAAAAAAAAAGTTGCGCGCATTTGCATATCGTCGGAGCGTTATTACAACGGTGCTCCCAGTAAATAACAGGATGCGTCTGATGTGTTTAACATGACAAAGAGCACATAGCTGGATGCGCGTCATAGCATTAGTTCACCCTGGAATCGCGGTAGCGACAAAAACCCAGGTATATGGTGCCGAGTAATCGATACGGCAGTCTGTGAGAGTAAGTGAGTCAGTGAGAGACAGAGTGTGCGTCTCTCTCTCTCTCTCTCACACAGAGAGAGAGAGACCTCCGAAATATAATAATCGTAGACAGCTGTGAGCTGGAAGAGGATCGGCCACTTTTACAACGCGTGCTAAATTGAACGCAGCCCTTCTTTTCATTTAAGATCCGGATAATTTATGTCCACACGTTTTTCGCGCGTCTTTGTTTCGCCGTGAAACTTTTGCGCGTTTTGTAAAACTTATCCGAAACAGAGAGAAGACCGTGTAATGGTATTCGATACCACGGGGATATTTTCAAAATTCTTTCGGGACAATTCCGTTTGGTCAGGTTTTTTCCTATTACGGACATTAACCCGTTGTCACCACACTGGTGCATAATGTGCACCGACGAAAATCAAGAGGCACGGTAGTGCCTCGCGCCAAATATATGCGCAAACAAACAATGCGCGCTGCGCGAGGTGCCTCTTATACGCGAGAATGGCCGATGAGATTTTTTGAGATTTTCAGATCTCAACAACGGCTAAACCGATCGAGTTCGGCCTAGACTTGTCAGTCGAAATTTGAGATCGACGCACGAAGAAAAGTATTTCGCGGTTTTTTTGTTCTCCGTGCCTTCCGAACGGAGATATCTCACAGTACAAAAGTCCGAAATCCCGAAAAACTAGGTTCATAAGATTTTGGAAAAACACGATTTTTTTCAAAAAGTTCTTTTTTTTTCATTTTTTATTAAGAAGAATTTTTTTGGGACATTTTTAACCAATTCCATTCAATTTCTGAGAAGTTGTTACTCCTATTTTCACTAGTTTTAAATTATTTATCAACTCATTACTGAAAAGTTATTCAAACATGTGAAGTGCAAAATTGCATCAGGTGTGGTGACAACGTATACTGGATTGAGGTGTGGTGACGATGGGTTAAAAAAGAAAAAAAAAACCCAAATGGGGAGTTGGTGTCGGGAAACGGTCAGAATCGCTTCGACGAATGATTTTCCGATTTCCTGAGAGCTATTGTAATTCCACGTGAGAGTTGCGCAGAAGATAATCGTAGGTACACGAAAAAAACAACAGTTTTGCTAATTATTTGGCCAGCGAGAAAAATTAGTCTACTAAATTTTTTGTTTCATCAAAGCAAAAAAACGTTTCGTCGACAAAATAACATACACGTTCAATAGGCTTGTAACTAATCTTCTTGCTATTAAAGATATTTATCTTTCACATATCGTCTGAAAAAGAAATATTTTATCTTCGTAGAAACGTGTGTCACACACAATATTTTAAAAATAATACACGAAAAGAAAGTGCTTGCTTATTATATGACTAAAAAGAAAAAGTTGCCGAGAGTCTGTTGAATTGTTTGTTTCGTCAACAAAATTCTCAATAGGCTTAGTAAAGTTTTACAACTAATTGAAAGTATTAAAGGTCGATACGTGCCTATATGTCAAATGTGTGATGTTTCTCGCAATGGATTTTTCCATGGAGATCTTTTCATGGAGAAATAAATTGATGTTTTACATGTACATGATGCAAGCATTCTGTGTGAATTTTTGAATTAAATTTAATTTGAACTTCTAGATGTATTAATCTTTTATACACGGGTCTCCCAGACTCCCGCTCAAAAATTGTACATCGGCATCTCTAGTAAAACTTAGGTTTGTAAATCTAAACGCTTCTATCTTTGAAACTACTAGAGAGTTTTTCAATTTGGTTTTTTTTCGACGCAAAACTTTCGATTCAAAATAACAAAATTTAAAAAATATTGATTTTGCGCGGAGATAATCGATTTTGAAGTCTCGCAGACCCAGTCTGCATAACTTGTAGATCATTTTTTTATGTCTGTATACGAAGAATTAATTTACACGCTTAAAGAAAGTTAATAAATATATTTATATTTGATTATGTAATACGACTGTATGACGACACAAAAAATTAATCAGGATAGTGGAGAAATCAGAAATCAGAACATGATCGTGTGGATTTTGATTAAAAATGTTCTATATATTTATTACTTACGAGAAGCAAACGTTTGGTGTTTTTCAATGCATGATTCAGAATTTACAATTTAAAAATTTACATTTATTTATATTTGGACATACATCCGGCACATATATAGAATCGTAAATTTTCACGAGGTTTTAAATTGTTAGTAAATTTAATTTTTCTTGCTGGCCTTATAGCATAACTAGTTTTTTTTTTTTTTTTTTTTTGCTAACTAAATCCTAAATGTCAAATTTGAGAGAAATATCATAAGAGATTAGAGAGAAGAGATATGCGCGAGTTTAAGGTAGTTCCCGACGGTGCGACAGTCCTATTCAAAAGTGAAATCTAGTGTCAGTACAAAAAATTATATGCTTAACTGCATTGTCATCTTTTACGTTTACATTACTCGTATGACAACAAGCAAGAACTTGTTTTTACTAAACGAATATGAAAAATTGAGTGATGCGTCCGATGCTGACGACCGATACTCTACGTCAAAAACAAGTTAGAAAAATGTATAACCATGTATTTTGAAACGGTAAAAACTAATTTTTTTTTTTCAAATATTTGTAAAATGTCTCTCTATTATATAGTTGCTTTTTGTAAAAATTTATAGAGTCGTTTTGAAATTAAAAACAAAAAATAGGCTGTTTGGATGTATATTCGCGCGGTATAGGGAATGTATAATAACGCCTACTTTGATTGTGAATATCTCGCTTTGCAATCGGTCAATTTCTTTGACATTGCGACATTAAACAGTAAATCATCATTGTTAACATTCCATTTAAGTTCTACTTAAATTTTATAAAAAAGTGATTTTGCACGGGAACTATCCTAATGGAAATCGCGTCGTCATACACAAACGTGGCCGCGGTGGCTAGAAAACTAGACCCGGGCACGACTATTACCGTAGCGAACGCGTATGTAATGTATGTCTGTAGGTTAATGCAATTCGCTCAGATCTCATTGCGAGAATAAAGTACGGCAAGAGAATTGATTGATTGGACTCTCTTACGTTTCAGCCGCCGCGGCGGTGGTACGGTTTGCATGCGGTCTGTCACGCGCGAAAATGGTAAAATACCACCTTGACCGTGAAAATGTTGCCACAGTTGCTGCTTTTTCACACAATTCCGAGCGTTTTTCTGAGAAATATATATATATATTTTTTTTTTCGTGCGTTCACGTTTCTTCATCGTTTGGGATGCAGGTAGATTTTACACGTTCCTGGAATTGCCGGGATCATCGTCTTACAAAAAGGTCATTTACCTCTACTGGTCGTCGAAAAATCGTCGTCGAAAAACGCATTATACATAAGTGCTCTAGTCTTCACAGGACATTTTTTCCTTTCTTTTCTCTCTGTGCTTCTGATATTGAGAGATAAAAATCCAAAAAAAAAAAAAAAAAAAAAAACCACGTGGAGCACGTAAAACATAATTAACGTGTTTAACGTTTCGACCACGTGTGTGCTCTGCTAATATTATTACGTGTTCAACCTTACGTGTCACCGCGGGCTGAACCGCAACGATCGAAGATGATTGGAATCAAATCCGAAGAGAGAAAAAGAAGGAGAGAGAGAAAGAGAGAAAGAGAGAGAGAGAGAGCAGATGTTTAAATTGTTAATGACGCAACGTTGAAGCGCGAAAATTTTTATATCGATTCGAGCGCGCGAGAGCGGTGCATCGCGATTGGCCGTTGATGGTAAAAAAAAAAAAAAAGAAGAGAGAAAAAAAATATAGCGGCGAACGAGACAATGGCAGAATATTTTTATAGTGATTCGCGGTGTGCGGTACGGCGTGCGCGGCAAGACGCGTCGGCAGCTACATCAACATGACCGGTTTTCATTGGGCGTTTTAACATCTGCCGCTCCGAATCTTTCGGCTGTGTGCGCGCGCACACGCACACACACATGTTTCTGTACACATGCGTGTGTGTGTGTGTATATATATATATATATATATATATATATATATATATATATATATGTGCGTTGTGTCCTGCCACGCAACGTCGCGCGCCGTTTCCCACTGGCACGATCGACACGCACGCAGATACGCGCTACTGTACGACGCCGCGTTCCACTGGCGGTACTCGATCTCGCCCTTGGGACCAAAGACGGCGATCGCTATCGATTCGCGCCATTTCGCGGAAAAAAAAGCTGAGAGAGAAAGAGAGAAGCGGCGACAGCGCGCGATGAGAACACCCTGTACGGGGGTAAAACGATGAATCATCGCAATCGACAAGAGCGTCTGAGAAGGAGGCGGACGCTGCGTTTCTTTCCGAGCCGAAGAAGCTCGGAGAATACAAACCCGCTCGCAACCGCTGATCGAGCGTATTAACAGATCTTTCCGACTGATACGTCGCTGATAACGCGAGCCGATGCCCACTTGGGCGCGCGGAGAGAGTTTACGAACGAATTCTTGAGACGGCGAGCGTCATCCGGTGAAGATATAGCTTAGCGATTTTAATTAAAGCGGAGAAGAGCGCGCGGGGTCGTGTCCGGAATTGAGGGCGCAATCTTCTAATTAATTGTCGAAATTTCTCTCATTTGACATTGCGCGTCGTCGATTTTCTCGACGATTATCGCTCAGCGACCAACACGGAGAGAGGAGAGAGATAGAGATAGAGAGAGAGAGAGAGGAGAGAGAGATCGCAATCTTCTAATTAATCGTTGAAATTTCTCTCATTTTTGACATTGCGCGTCGATTTTGTCGCGGATTATCGCTCGGCGATCGATGGCGGGGGAGAAAAGAAAGATCAAGACAACTTCGCACCGCGTCCGTGAAAAGCGCGATACGCGCGATCTCTGACGCGCGCGTATTATTTCTCCAAATGTTTGTCTAGGATGGATCTCTTATCTACGAAAATTATATAAGATGCGACACACAAGAGCAATATAATATACATATATACGTATGTATCCGTTTTCCGATTCTTATAGTCGATAAAAGTTTCCGTCGTTGTGAACTTTCTTCGCGCTTATATATCGCTGTGAGTAAATTTCCGACTTCTTTTCGTCTTGGAAACGTCGAGAAAGAGAACAAACGCACAGCGGAACGCAGACACACAATCGTTCTCTTCTCGCCGTCCGTCAATTTGGCGCTCTCTTTTTTTCGTCCGTCTCCGGCCACGACACAACGTGAGAGAGGGAGAGAAAAAACACACACGGGCTACGCTACACGCGCATATATATATACTATACGCAACGATATAAATTGAATAGGTAGAGACGAACATGGCCGCGCGCGCTCACTCGCTCGCTCGCTCGCTCGCTCGATAGAAAAATCCTGGGAACGAGACCCCTGGGTACAAGAGGCGACTCGGAGCGAGTCAATGAAAATAAAAAGGATGTCAGATTGTCACGGCGTCGGAAGTTACGGATTAAGTTAGGAAGTAGACAGTTAATGTCGCGCTTCGGAGAGAGAGAGAGAGAGAGAGAGAGAGAGAGAGATACACAGATAGACGGAGAGTGAAAAAAAGAGGAGAGATACATGTACATACGTATCTATCACATACATCGTCGGTCAATTTCGCGCCGATTTCGTGTGTCGTTACGCGGAAAAAAAAAGATTAGCAAAAAGAAATTAGTTGCCACATGATCGGCGAGAAAAATTGGTCAAGTCGAAACGTTCTGCTTTCGTTAATGGCGAAACTTTTTTTTTCCGTGTATTTAATTTATTCTTTTCCGAAAGTTCCGAAGAACGTCATTTCGGAGTTTCAAGCGGTGAGGTTTGTTGAAATTGAAATTTCTTCTTTTTGCTTATTAAATGTTTTCTTTGCCAACAAAATGTTTCGTTGACGAAACAACAAATTCAATAGGCAAAGTTTTTTTGTTTTGGTCACGTAATAGCAAAATTTTTTTCCGTGTATTTTTTTGTTGAAACTTCCGAAGAACGTCATCCGGCTCTTTGAACAATTTGTTGAAATTAAAATTCTCTCCTGAACTTTACAAATAAAATCTTCCTTCGTTCTTTGTCCGTGATAAAAAAAAAAAAAAGAACAATTTGAGACGTCAAAAGATTCGACAAGCAATTTCAGTCACGAACGAATTGAGTTTTTCACGTACTCGACACAATTTCGAGAAAAGAGTACAGATCTTCTTTGTTCCCGTTGAATAAAATTACGCGAACGGGTTATCTCAGAGTCGAAGCTTTGCTTCGGTCTTGACAACTAAAACTCACTTTACAACACACCTCTTTTTCGGTTTGCTCTGAAAAACATTACAGATGATTTCGATGATTTGAAAAGAAAGTGCGAAAGAGCGCGGTATATCAATAAATATTTGTTCATAAATATATATTTACTTCATAAATATATATTACTTCATAAATATATATGTATTTATAAACATAACACAATTAAGTTAAGTAAGCGTGGACGAATAAAAAAATTCATTCGTTAGCCAGTTTTTTGCGTTTCCAGAAGTGCCATCTATTCGAAGCGAATAACCGTCCTGCGCGATCATTCTTAGTGGAAATCACGAGGTATAGGGCCGAGACACCCTCAAGTTCAGAGGATGGTAATGCGAAGAACTGACCTAGCTATCCTCACTGCCCCGCGTATGGCAAAGGTGGCGGCGGCGACGGCGGCGGCTGCCGTTAAGTAAAATACGACGTGGGGCCGTCCTTGACTCGACAGACGCCTCTTTTCCCTCCCGCGCACGGGGTCTGTATTAAGATATCAAATGGCCAAATCCGAGGGATCCCCTACCCATTCCCCGAGACATCATGTGCCTCGACACGGAACTACCCTTTTCTGGTGGTAATGTATCGCCTGCCCGCCCGTTCTCGCAGTCTCTGAAGGAGCCGGGCAATGGGGGTGGCTTTCGGGATCATGAATGAAATCCCTCCTGGTGGTTCTAACCAGGGGTGTCCGACCCTCCGTACCTATTTCCCTGTCCTACTCCTGGCCAGGAGTAACAACACCCTTATGTTCAAAACAATAACATGACCACGTGCGATGGCCACGTGGTGATCCCTCCAAGATTTCGGCACGCAATTCGGAGCGACTACCTCCGTGTGTGTGTGTGTTTGTATGTGGTGTCCCTCTCGGCCAGAAACTCAGTCACGTTGCCGCCCGGCAAATCTGGAACGTGGAAAATAATTGCTTTCGTCGCTTGATCAAAGAAACCCGATGTCGTCCGAACCGATGTGTATATACGTGTCTTTATCTCTTTGTTTTTCCTGTGTATTAGGAGCTAAAAATAAAATACAACGACGACGTACTTGTGTGTAACTCGATGCCACGTTGAAGTTATTGAGAATATTCGCGTATCCAAATACGGACGAACGCACAGTTTCCCTGTGCGGGTGCGTTTAATGGCCAAATATATATATATATATATGTATGTGTATATAAACTGTGTTTATACCAATCATTTAACTGACGCGACACTCGTCCGTCCGTTCGTCCGTTAAGCATTCGTTCCATTGAACATTTCAACGAGTTATAGAGAAATTGCGCGACGCATCGCGATAATAGCTGTCCTCGTTATAAATAGCACCTGATGCAGAAGAAGTATTAAGTATTCCCCTCCTGCTTTAAAAGCACGTTACTTCCATTACTTACACCTGCCAACCGAGTCGCACGCAGTTCCGCCCTTTCCACGCAATCCTCGCACGGTGAAAATTTTACGCAGCCGTTTCGCGTAGACGTCGTGAAAACAAAAAATTATTTTACCCACTTTGAAACATTATACAACATCGAAATGCAAACGTCGAGAAATTTTGGTTTTTTTTTTTTTTGTTGTTGTGAATACTCGTCTACATCGGGTGATTGATAAAATTCCGAAACGACTCGGTAAATAGCGACGACAACGTTGTTGACAACTTTTCATTCTTCGGAAAAAACAAACGCCGGCTCGTTATCGCATGTTTGTTTGCGTGACCAAAGCTCGCCAAAGCACGTTCTCGGTGATTTTTGACAACGCGCTTCAATCGTTGCAACGGCCAAAATTTGGGTCTCCTTATTCGCCAGATACGAAGTCCCGTGCGAATTCGCATTTGTTTTCGAAAAAAATGGCCCGGAAAGAAATTGTCGAGCAACAATCGAAGTAATCGATGCCGTAAATGGCGATTTTATATACTTTTTGTCAACACACCACGCCGCGATAACGAGCCAGTGTTTGATATTTTGTTCTTCCGAAGGATGGAACTTTGTCAACAGCGGCGCGATATTGCTATCTATCTATGCGTGTCGGTCGTCTCCTCTCTTTCTCTCGTTTCATATTTCTCTCGAAATTCTCACGACTCGTTTACGCCGATAAGAAGATTCAATTCGGTTTCGACGTCGATCGATCTCTCTCGATTCGGAAAAAGAAGATACCCGATAGGAGAGCGCGTCGGTTTGCATGAGACGGAGAGAGAGACGCCCTTTTGTGCCGTGCGCGCGCTCACAGGGTTGTATGGAAGCCAGCTGCGAGTCGGCGAAGCGCGACGAACTGAGGCCGCGTGTACTCGGAAACGTTGTAAAAATAATTATTAAAGCCGTTACCACGCCGTATATACTACTTGTTCGTTCGTCTGACACGTGTATCCACGACGACGCCACGGTCCAAGGTCCGTCGCGTTTCTCCGGAAGTTGCATTTGTATCGATAGGTCGGCATCGGCACAACGAAAAGTGTCTTCCATATCATATTTATTAATCGAGTTAACGTTCGAAAAATTTATTGTTATACGAGAAAGAAACGAGTCTCGTCTCACACGGCGAAGATGCGTAAGATTGTTCTCCGTCTCTTTTCTCAATTATCACATCAAATCTCAATTATCACATCTCAATTATCAAAAAATATTTTTCCTTTTTTTTTTCTTTTTTTTTAGTCGCACCGCAGAAAAAATAATCGAGTCTAAATATTTAGAGATGTAGGATCAGAGTCCGGGAGTAGTTTTTGGATCTGGAAAGAGTAGAATTTTTTTTGATGGCGCGCGACGGACTAATTAGATATGACGTTTTGCTTTTTTTTTTTTTTTTTTTTTTTTTTTGCGCCGTATGCTCAGCAACCTGTCCTTCCTTTCGAACGCGCGCGACGTATCTACCATTTTTAACCGCTACCACTTCTAATGGGTGCAACGGCTTTTTCGTCTGCCGTCGCCGGCCATCTGTCGCGCAGTGAAAATGGTTTTGATGAAATTAAAGTCAGCTGATCGAAAAACCAGCGATGTTTCTAACATCTCTCTCTCTCTCTCTCTCTCTCTCTCTTTTCCAACTGCGTTAGAAACGAAAGCTAATTACCCTCGGAATGAATCGTTCGCAAATGCAATGTCCTTTTAAATGCGTGTGCGACAAAAGAATAATCGTTTCGCGAGACATTTTCTTACGCGCGTTGCAAGAGCGAGGTGAGTTTTGCGAAAGAAATTGTCCGCGAGTTTCGCAATGCGACTCTCGTTTGTTAACCATTTCGTTGTTGCGACACGCACGCGATTGATACAACGTAATCAATCGAGAGAAAATGAGATTTCTCGAAATGCCGAGAGAGAACGTCGAAATGTGAAGAAAATCACATTGCGCTCCTGGTGCACAGTGTGTTTTTGAGCAACGACTCGCGTTTTTGCCTTCGTCTATTTGTTATTTTATATAAATTAAAAAAAAAAATGTATTTCAATAACAAATTTTCAATAGAAACGACATCGCGACCGAAAAATCTTAATCGAAGAAAATGAAATGCCAGAAAAATATATGTAGGCTTTTTTTTTCGCTTGCTTCAAGGTTTCTATTTTAATGTTTAGCTTGTAAATTGGAAAAGGACGACACACAGATTACGAGGTATTTGTGTGGCAACTTGTTGAAATAGAATAGTTATTGACCTTTCACAAGCTCATGTAGCAGTGTGTCTTGCGGCACGATCGCTGCCGTTTGTGCGCATCCCACCCAGCATGCTGTAAGAGAATTCAAAACTGTGAACAATGAATCATTCAAGTCGCAAGGATTAAAATTTCCGAAAACTTCGAAAGCTGTTGCTTCGAAAAAGTGTCGAGTTTCTCTCAAGGTTTTGTTGACACAACAAAACAATTTGAAGCTCTCAATAAGCTTGTAAATTTTTCTTGCCGGTATGTACATATATATATAATGGAAAAGTCTTCTGCGTGAGTTTAGAAATTGCTGTTTTGTCGATCTTAATTGTCGTGTCCGAGCAATTTCTATTTGTGTGTGTCAGAAAAAATAGCTTGGTGCAATTCTCGAGTAAACAATCGAAGTCATCGATGTCGTAAATGGCGATACTTTGTCACACCACGCGCAATAATGGAGCCAGCATGGGGAAAAAGCTTTCATATGGCCAGAAAAATTGTCGAGTCTGTTGAAGTGTTAATTTTGGCAAAACAAAAATCTCAATAGACTTTAGACCGTATAGTAACTAATTCCTTGTTGTTTAAACAAATGGTTTTTTTTTCCGCGAACGTTTAACACATTTGTTCTTCCTCAAAGAATGAAACTTGTCAACTTTTGAACACGTGTCACTGTCGTTATTTACGCGTCGTTTTGAATACTTATCAATCGGCTCACGTATATACATACCTTACGTACCGTTTCACGATAAACAGCACGCGATATAATCGATGCTATATTATAATCGCGCTGTAAACGAAAACACACGAAGGGCATTAATTCTTATAAGACTTCCAGTAATTTTCGATCGTCGCGTGAATCAACTTGCGCGCGCGAGTGCGTGACATTTTCGATCGGGCAATACGTCGCGTAAAAAAAAAAAAGGAACCTGTGTGTGCTATAGGGCTTGTTGTATGTACGTACCATCTAGCTCAGCAATTAGAAGCACGCGTTCCGACCGACACAGCTGTCGGAGAGCGCGGCGCGCTCGATTTGACGATAAGGTAATTAAAATATTTCGTAAATACATTTTCTCGGCGTCGTCGGCAGATGTCAGTTCCCGATAAGAAAAACGATATTAAGTGACACACACTATTGTTTTTCTCTCTCTCTCTCTTTTTGTTTATCTCAATAAATGCGCCCAACTTTCCGCGAGACTCGTAATTACTCTCACGTGTATTGTTTCTCTCTCTCTCTCTCTCTCTCTCTCTCTCATTTATTGTTTATACATTAAATTGCCGCAAAGTAACGTGGTTTTTTTTGTTGCGTTTCGTTTTGAAAATGCGCGCGGGGTGGCAGATGTGCCGACACCGGAACGAATCTTTGCGTTATAACACTTTCTCCGGCGGTGTACAGCTTAAATAAATACAAGCACCGGCTGCTACCAGGCTGCCTTCTTGCTGTCGTTGCAACGTAACTTATAAGTTACTTTAAGGGCTGTTTATACACTGGGAGCTACACCAAACATTCAGGAGCTGCACTCCTGGAAATTTGAAAAGACCGAGGGAACGATACATTGATACGAATATTTTCAACCCAAACGTTTTAATTGACGCGAGCATCCGGATTTAAATAAATTTTCGAATTAAGTTGCAATTCGAATTCTAAAAATTCGCGCGACTCGCACTCGGTTCATATTTCTGTAAATATCAGCGTTTGAACTTTTGTGCGTTATTAATTTTATTTCAAATTCAACGCGCGCGCGCGCTTCAAACTTTCGCAATTCGCGCAAACCGGAGAAGAGGAAAAAAAATGCTAACAAATTAATCGAACAAGGAAGAGAAAGAGGGAAGAGAGATTTCTTGAACGATTAATTACGCCCTCATTCCCGCCCTCTCAACGATGCATCGTCGATATTGACATTTGCCTTGCCTCCCTTTCGTTCTCTCTGTCCGTCTTTCTCTTTCTCCGCGCTTTCCTCTTTGCGGGGGAGAAAGTACACACACACACACGGATGAGAGACGAAAAGAATTGCGAGAGGGAATATAGATACGTACGTGGATTCTTGACGAGAGAAAGAGGGGGTGAAATTGTGAGTGAGGACATCCACCACCCCTGCTTGTCGAGCGTGTGCTTATCGAGAGTGTGCACCGGCGCGGCCAGCGCATTTTTCCTCGTTGCCTCACGAAGAGGCAGGTAGGTTGGTAGGTAAAGCTGTCAGGTTGCTAGGAATGTACGTACAAGGGAATTAGACCATAATCGCCCACGCATGTATCGCGAAGGGGACGTTTTCCGCCTGCCTTTGGGCCTCGATATTCCACTCGTTAATGTGTGCAAGCTCGCGCTTGCCCTCGTCCACGTCTTCGCCCTCGCACACCAATCTTGACCTCACCACGCACGGCAGATTACACTGGCCCTTTGAGTGCGGAACAGTCGTCCGATATTAATAGACGTGCGTTTTTCACTGCCCTCGGTGAAATAGCAATGCACAATTGCATAACGATTAAAACTGCATGTAAAAAAAAAACGTGCAATTGCACAGAAAAAAAAGATGACAACAACAGTTAATTGAATGGCGTACACAATACGACGAGTTGTCTCGTTGCAATTCAATACTCTTGCACAAATACATGTATAATAAAATCTTATTGAATTTGAATTTAATTGATTTCTACTGAACGAGTCGCGAAAATGTTTATTTCGAACAAGTCGTGTTTAATTTAAAGAGACGTTTGAAAATTTGCGTATAATTCTTATGTTCTGTTGAAGAGCCATTGGTGAAACGACTAGTGCAATAAATTACATATATATATATATAAATAATATAATAACTGTAAATAACTGTAAATAATATAATAACTGATAAATACATTTTATTTTTTTTTCAAAAAAAAGTACACTTGATTTTTTCTGATATTTAAATTTTTCTTTCACGCAGCGTCGGTAAAAACGATCATCTTTTAAAAATTCTTTGTTTACTGTGTGTCGGTAATTGCAATCTTCCAGAAGGTAATATAGTTACCTGCATATTTCTTCAAACGTGCGCGTATAAAATACTTTGTTATTAAAATAATGATTTTTATATGTAGCGTTATTATCACAGAAATATTATATTAAGCAGTTTTTTTTTATATAAACAAACTTATAGAGATAGATTTAACTCATATAGATAGAATTAAAATTAGAAATAATTCACAGATAAAACAGTAATATTACCGACGCTCAATGACAATTTGTCGTGGCTTGTTTTAAAATAGTAAAATCACATATGCTTTGTTTTAAAATGATATGACACGTGTGTTATATGTAATAAATATGTTTATTAAATAACACACGTTGTTAGCAAGTATATATTTATCACTTGACACTGACAAGTTATCACACACAACTCGTTTTACTATTTTGCGCAAGCGCAAGGAAAAGATCACAATTAAATTGTTTAATTATATATAACATATTATTTTGCATAATCAACTTTTTACAATTTACTTTATATATGTAGTGCACTATAAAAACTTCTATGTTATTATAAAAGTGCACAAAAATCGATATTAGAAATTGTAGAGAAATTTCAAAATTCGCATCCGAGCACGAGTCTGTCGAGGCGAAGGTTAAGCGTGGTTCGTTTTTGTGGAAAAAGTCTCTTTTTTTTTTTTTTTTTTTCTATTTGCATTAATAATCCTGAAACGTTATCTCAAAAAAGTCTGTAATCATCTCAAACATTACTTACTAGATAAGTAAAGAATGTATGTTAAGAGAAGAAGCTATATAAAACTTCGAAGCGAGAGAAAAAGTAATAAATATCCCTTAAGTGCCGCGCGTATAAATAACAAAACACACAAGACAGTCCCGTGTCAGATAAATACTTGAAAACCAACGAATGTATGTGTATATATATATATACATATAACGCATTATTAGAAAAGAAAAGGTATTTTTATCTAACATCTCTTTTTTTTTTTATTCTTTTATTTTACAGACTAATTTAGAACACTTGCACACCGTCCAGAATCTAATCTAACACGCTAGCCATAGAAGTTATACTTTTATTACCGGTTCTATTGAACTTAACGAGGTCAATTGAGACGATACGGTTGCCTTGATTTTACGATAGCCGAACACACGATGCGGCGATAAATGGCGATCTCACCAATCATAAATTGTAATTTACTCGCATATTTAACAGTCCTCTTTTCGTTTCAGCATTTGTATCACATGCAAACCGGCGAAGGAGCCTATCGAGAACGTGGAAGAGGACGAGGAAAAGGTGCCACGAGAGTGAGTATATCTTAATTAACTTTCTCTGTCTTTCTTTTCTTGTATATTTTATTTATTTATTGTACAAATTTATATATAATTTATATATAAATCTCTTCTCAAAGTTCACATAACAAAATGCACGCGCTGCGGTTAATGATTGCGACAAGCGGTTTTAATTTTCTAAAACAAATTCCTGTCTGTTTAATTAAAGCGCGTCTATAAAGCGGTTTTTTAATAAAATTTTTCACGTAAAATTAACAAAAAAAAAAAAAAAAAAACCTGAACGCATGCAAAATTACTATGTCGTTTAACTCGAGAGGCGACAAATATCAAATATTCGATATTCTTAATTACATGGAGGAGGTGAACGCGCCGCCGCGTTCGTTCTGTTCCGCTGACGTAGGCCAGCTATCTCTTGGTACCGGCTGTACGGAGTTTCAGAACTGATATTAAGCAAGGTGGTATTGATCGCGGCACGTTGCGCCTGTCCGCGTTGCACCGCCATGTTTAAAATCCGCTTCCCTTAAGCCGCATACGAACTTAAAACACTCGACGAAACACAGCGTGACTGTTCACGCGACTTTTTATTCTTATTATTATTTTTTTTTTTTTTCGAAATACGACTTCGATTTTTATTTCCAAGAGAGTGAAATACAAAGTCGACAATTAAAAGCCCGCAATTTGATTATAAAAAAAACAATTATATTGTCTTCTAATGATCGCGGCACACGAAAAATCTCAGGCAATAGACGAAGCGGACCAAGATCACAGCCGAAGATCCTCAATCTGTTGGATAACGATCATGGGGCACTGTGCGATCAAAGAGTCGTTTACTGCTTGAGTTTCTTTCTCTGCGCCACGATTCCGAGACGAAAGAAAAGATATATATATCGAAAGTTTATTTTATCATTAACTCCGTACTAGATTTTTATTTTTGTACCGAGTGTAAAGGTTTTAGAGACAAATCGGTCCGACGACCTACGGGGCCTTTTCCTTATCTAATCTTTGAGCGTGTGGATAAGATAGCACGTATCGACTGTTAACATTCCCAGTTTACAAGTAAAATAAGATGGGATGCATTTTATATGCATTCACACGTTCTTTTTTTTTGTTTTTGTTTTTCTTTAAAACGTGCGTCGAGTAAAAATAATTAGTATTGCGCAGCGCGTAGTGACGCGCACGCAATATGGCACTGTAATCATATAGCAGTGTGTAATGTAATGAGAAGGAAGTACAATAGCACATAATACAGTACATGAGATAGTGGAATATCACATGTAGCGAAAACGGGCAGGAAGAGGGACAGGGAACGCGTGCGAAGTGGCGGTACGTAATAAAATAAAGGGAGAAAGAACACTTGGCGCGCAAAGATCGACGAGCTAAAAACGGCTTGAGGACGTCCGTAAGACGCGATTCTTGGAGGGCTCGTTTATTAACGTCTCTGCAACTTGTTGCTGAGCGCAGCCATCGGCCCTTCTGACCTCTTTCAGGTCTCTCTCTCTCTCTCTCTCTCTCTCTCTCTCTCTCTCTCTCTCTATCCGCAACGGCGTCTTCAGCAAAAGCTCTTGGAAAGGGCAATTGAACGGGTCCTTGGATTAAATCGAGTGTCCTTCAAAGAACTCGCACGCATTTCTACGGGACGGTCTTGCCCGAAACGTTCATTCATCTCTCAATCACCTGCTTAGATACGAACATCCAAATCTATTTATTTTATTTTATTTTTTCTAGCAGCTTCTCCTACGGCAACTGAAAATAGATCGAGTGGTTCGTCGGCACAAAATGTTTTGTCTTCAGATAAATCTTACAGACGAAGGAGAAGAAGAGAACCAGCGATTATTTTAGATCTTTTTATGCAGTAAGTTGTATTTTTATTTTTTTTTTTTCTACAAAAAAGATCCAGAAAAAAAAGGTCCAGATTCACGAACTCGCTGTTGGATTCGGACGCTGTCACTGGAACGAGCGTTTTTCATTTCTTCCGATACATAAACATTTCTCCAACGAAGCAGGTATTCTCTTACCCCTCCAGCAGCCCTGTACTACCCCCTCTGTAGCGGCAGCCACCTCCAGTTACAATGACGCGTTGGTGAATCATCCCCTCTTTCTCGTAGCCGTCGTAGTCGTCGCCGCCGTCGTCGTCGTCGTCGTCGTCGTCGTCATCGTCGTCGTGAACCGCGGCGATGGCGGCGACACCAACCATCGACGTCGTTTCTATTGCGTTACCACATCCACCTGGACTGTGGACAGCCATAGCAATTCCGCGACAGGAGTTTCGTTTTTTCTTTCTTCTCTCGCAGCAGCCTCTCCCCGATCTCTCTCCCCGCCATTGAACGCACTGAAACTTTTCTCCCATACAATCTTTCGATACTTGTTTCTTTCCTGTTACGACGAATGCAATTATATAATTTTACCAATGTTCAATTGTTTTAATTAATTATACAGTAAAATTGCTATTTTTGCCATAAGACATGACAGTTGGATATTATGAATATTAAAGCGCTAAGAAGAGTATATTTTATTTATTAATATATGTATATATAATTTATTATGTATATTTATATATATATTTATATATAGCACATATATATTATTATATATTATAGATATTATTTATTATATATTTTACTTTTTGTATATTTATTTTTATTTGTTTATATTTATATAATATATTTTTTGATATATTTATATTTACATTGATATATTTATTTGTATATATATGTTTTTATAATTCAAGAGTGGAATGTTTTAGTTTTAATATACATGAGCCACTCAAGTGGGATATTCTACAATCATGCGTGCGTGCGCGCGTATGCGCGTCCATGTATGTGTGTGTGTGTGTGTGAATGCGAGCGTGATACGAAATTAGATCATTACAAACAAGTGTAATGAATGTAAAATCGCTGCTAATTGTGTCTTCTCCGTAATTATGTAAACAATTGAAATTTGCATTCTGACGAAGACCTTTACCCCTCCGGCATGGACGTTGAAAAAACGTTAACTGTTGATTGAAATTAATTCGATTGATGAACGATATAACAAGCGAAGAGATTACGTAAATAACGTTAAAGCGAATTGATGAGATTTAATTTAAATTGATCTCAATTAGATCGAATTTGAAGATGGGAAAATTTCGGAGAGTCCGCAACTCCGATCCGAAACTTCCGGTGTTCCACCGGCGGACGACGGTGGAACAACACGTCGGAGCAACGCGTCGTACCGCGCGTCGCGAGGAGACGCAGGAATTCACGATATCGCGCCGGGGGGGGGGGGGGGAGGATAAGGGGAGGTGAGTCGTGGGAGAGAAACAACGAGCACGACCGCGCGCACACCTACACGCGCGATTGCGCGCTCGTGCTACTAGCGCGCGCGTTTCACGTACGTACGGGAGAGGAAGAGGGAACGCAGAAAGGTGGGAACGCAGTCGGAAAGCGCGAAGAGGCGCGCGCGGGAGGAAGAGGAAGAGGCAAGAAAGAGGGGCCATGGAAGGGGGAGGGAGAGCGGCGAGCGTGTGAGGGATGAGGGGAGGTGGAGAAACGGAGGAGGAAAAGGGAGAGGCGTCTCATGGGAGTTATTCGGCGGATCGCTCCGCGGCCAGAGTGATCTCTCGCGAGTTCCGAGCGATCGATTCTATCGGTTGTGAGTTTCGAGCGCAGGTTGTGGTAGTTGGCGCGAGCACTCTCGAGTGGGAGGAAGCGTGTGTCGCACGAGGGGCCGTTTCTGGCATAAGTGCCAGTCAGTGGATCGGAAAAGAAAAGAAAACAAAAAAACAAATTATGGTGCGCGACAAATGAAAAAAAAAAAAAAAAAAAAAAAAAAATAAGAGTACGTATGTACTCTGCAGTAAGACAACGTGATCAGGTGCGGTGATTCGAAAAAACTCCGAGTGCCTTCAGACTGAAGAAATTCTGAAGTATATAGAATTGAGTGATTTCTTCGCAGCGCGCGACGTCTCACAGAGTTGTGTCAGACAAAGAATCCTCCCGGCAACTCGCTCCGTTGTCACGAAGTAAGTCGAAGCTCGCTTCCTCTCCTCCTCGTTCGTCGTCCACCGATCGGTATTTTAAATATACCAAGTTTTCAATGCGTTCCACGTTAACATTGAAAATGTTTCGCGATGGCACGTGTTCGGATTACACGTTTGCCAATAGCGTTCCCGCTCTTTCCGACCCGGCCGGCACAAAACTCGACTCGAATCCTGCTTTTACATCATTTCTTTTCACATGCAAATAAATGTGCGTGAATTTTGCTTGCTCACAAGATTTTTTTTTTTTTTTTTTTTTTTTTTTTTTTTTTGAGAAAATTTATCGAATTTGCGAACACGATTTTTCTTTTCTTACAATGTATGAAGTAATTCATAAAAAAAAACAAAAAAAAATGCAAACTTGACCGGCACATTGCGATGTCGATCACATAGCAGAGTGCGTATAGCTTGCGTTTTTTACTCGATTACACAAAACTCTATACATCTTTCGTTGAAGCGAAAAAAAATTATATAATAGCAAACGCTTGGAAAGTATCGTCACACAATCTGCGTAAAACAAAAATCTACGTGTGTTTATTTTTCGGACGTTCATTCTTTTTTTTTTTTTTTTAATTTTTAATTTGAGACACTGAGCAATTAATTGTCGCGTGACGCGATCAGGCCTGACCAATTTGATCGTCATAATCGAGCCGTAACGCGGGCACGTAACGCACACACACACACACACACAAAACGTGTGTGCATCACATTATATAAGATAAAACGCTCAGCAATATGTACAATTTGCGAAGTAGCCCTTGCGCGTCAAGGACCAACCAACGCCGAGCGCGAAACTCGACTTTACAAACCGCAAAAGCGGTTACGCAAGTTACATTCGTCTATCGTGATCGCGGAATTTAGGTCAAACGACGTGTATTCCGTCTGTTTCCCCGCCTCTATCGGCGCGCGATCTGCGAAATATCATGAATTACGCTCATATATTTTTATCAACCCGACGTGCTCGCTTCGCGCGCGTGTGTGTGTGTGTGTGTGTGATTAGCGTGTGTGCACGCGAAACGAGCAACGATCAAGGTGATCTGTAATTGAAGAGAAATAAATACGACGACCTGCGGATAATGCGATCGATCCGAGATAGAGTTTCTCGGCGAACGTCGGGAAAAAATTACACTTATTACAGCTCAAATCGCGCGCGAAATATATTCATGAAAAACTCATTAATATTAAACTTTTAGATTATTCTTATTTTAGGTTATTGTTTTTTTCTTTTTCTTGAAGAGAGATAAAAAGTAATACGCGCCACAAGAAGGCTTTCGTAAGATAAAGTCAATTTGTAAGAGACCGTGTATAGAGAGCTGAAAAGCAAAATGTGAGACCGCGCGCGCGCGCGCGCGTATCCCATTAAATTTTATCCCAAGGAGAACGGAAAAGTCAATTTGACCAAAAATTTATCGTCATTCTTTTAGTCTGAATAAAAAATCTCGATCTCAAATATCGAACTTAAAAGTGACTTTTGAGAGATTTTTTCGAAAAAATCGAGATTTTAAGACCAAAGAATTAAGACTTTGATTATTTATTACACGAATACCTACGTAAAAAACTCGCGTTGTTGTTTTGCGCGTGTTTGTTTTGATCTTAAATCTTATGTAACAATTAAAGCACTGCGTGCGCGCGCGCGCTTGTGTGTGTGTGCGTGCGCGCATGTGTCTTGACCTCTTTAATTTTTATCTTTAAAACTTCTTGTAAGGAGGTGATTGTACCGATGACCCCTTCCCCTTCTTTTTTTTCTTCTCTCCCTCCCTCTTCCTCTCTCTCTCTCTCTCTCTCTCTCTCTCTCTCTCTCTTATTTGATTATGCAAATCTCGGTTTTTTCTTACGTTGTAGCAGGCGATTTATGAATCGCGTCTAATGCAACGTCAAGTACTCACGTGGCGCGTTGCATTGTACTTTCATTTGGCTCAAGTTAACAAAAAATGTGAATCACCGCGGGTGGAATGGCCGACGTCGTCGCTGACGTCGAAATCGGTTACTAGCGAGTCGGTCAATGCCCACGCGCCAACCACGTGGTTTGACAGGGTTTCGTACTCGATTATTTTGAAAGTAGTCGCTTTCTCCCTTCCCCTCCCTTCCTTCGAGTATGTCACTGAATAATCAGCAATTCAAATCCGTCAACATTCGCATTATGATATATATCTGCTTGATTATTATGCGAGGCAACAAACATGTAACGCGTAACACACATGAATTTCAAATGAAATACACGGGAAAAGAGTTAAAGACGACGACGAGATTATTTATTGATCTTTCCGTCTCCGTGTATTTTACATTTTTTTTTTTTTTTTTTTTTGGGTTAAATTTTAATATTCAATCAGAAAATTAATCAGAATCGCGAGAAAACAAATTCTTGCGCCACGAATTCTCTCTCTCAATCTTCTCTCCGTCGGGTTTTTGAAAATTCGCGCGGCGCAATAAATCACTTCGCTGATGCAAGATAATTGGCTTATTCGCTCAGCACGAGAAAGAATGAAAAAACTGAGAGATAAAATCGCGAAGAGATTTAGAATAAACAGACAATGCGCGCCGGAGAACTACCTGTTCTGAAATCTCCTTGCAGAAGAAGAAGAAGGTCGTTTCATCTTGCGCATTGCTTCCTGATCGATGATTGACGTTTGAAAAGATCCATCGCTTTTTCTAAACGCATTCAAAGCGAGGAGGATCTGTTGATAAATCAAGATCGATCTATGCGAACGAATAAGAATAAAAGCGCTATTTTTCTTTTTCTTTTTTTTTAAAAAAAAAAAAAAAAGAAGACCACTCCTTCGTTTCTTCTCGACAGATCGAACAACGCTTGTAGCCCGTAACGCTCAAAAATCTTACGAAAGAATTCTCGTATAAATGACGCGTCTTAGCGACCGATTATTTGCGATCGAAAGTAAAATGCTTGTGTGTGATGATCGAAAATTTCGGAATGCGGTTGAAATCCGCACGCGTCTCAGCGGGGGTGACAAATGATTCCCTCCCTCATGGAGGAAAGAAACTCTCTCTCTCTTTTCTCGGCGGCTAAGCGTGGGTCCGTGATGCGACACGTGCTGTCTATTTATAAATCGATGCATAATGTAACGCATGTTCACACGCATCACCCGTGTGTGTGTGTGTGTGTGTGTGTGTGTGCGTGCACGCACAGCACGCGCGGTGGTGTATCGAGCGATATTCTCACGCCCGATAACATCGTGCCGCGAGAAATTGACTACGTCATAATTGATCAAATTTGTGAGAAGAGACACTCGTGTCTGTGTGTGTGTGTGTGTGTGTGTGTGTGTGTGTGTGTGTGTGTGTGTGTGTGTGTATATGTGAGAGGGGAAGGAGGGAACCAGTTTACAGCTTTAGTTGACGATGCTTGTTGAACTATGGAAACCGTTTCAGCCGCCTCGGCCTACTTAAGCCGCGTCGTTATTTTTAGCATTAGGGTCACACCGCCGCGTGTAGTCGGCTCTCGGTAGTGCCATCTTTTCTTCCTACAATTCGAACCCGCTAACTTTCTCGACCCTTTGCGCGTTGTTTTCTCCGCGCGGCCTTGTATCGTTCGTAAATACTCACCGATTTAGATTTCGGAGATCGGGGCTCGTAGAGCGCGCACTCCCTTCCCGGGAATCACCCGGGAGAGAAGAAACTACGGGGGCTTTAAAACATTTTTCACTCGGGAAATCAAAAATAACGCTAGAACTATTGTAGTCCGGATGCGAATAGTTTTGAATAACCGAGAGAATACGCGAGGATTCGTGTATTGTTCGCGCGACCGCGATGTGCGCGTTTTCTCCTACTCGAAGTGCGTCGATTGTTCGTCAGTAGAAAAATTACAGATCGAATGTGAGCTGCGAAACAGGTGACGAGCGAATAAAACGGTATCACAAAAGCAGAGAGAAAGTCCGTCGATCAGAAAAGACGCCCGCAAAAAAAAAATAGCTCGTATCGATACTGCACTTCAGCGTATGGCAGTATCGATTTAATTAAATTTATTATATAAACCTGATTTGTTTTTATTTGATGAACAAAACTACAAATGAAGAAGATCTCCTACAAAAGGTTGGACGGAACATGAGATGTTTGTACATTAAATAATTCGTAGTCTGTAAATTGATCATTTACTTTCGATTATAACTCCTGGTTTTTCTAGAAAAGTAAAAAAATCGTCTCAGAATAGGAAAATGTTAAAAATTAAATAGTCGAGACATAAATTATCCCTTCACATACAGACTCAAAAAAAAAAAAAAAAAAAAAAAACGTCTACTGTTGGACAGATTGGGCCTGTGAGACTCAAGCGATTTTAAAATCAAATATCCGCAGAAAATCAATATTTTTTTCACTCTTGTTTTTTTTTGTTTTATCAAAAGTTTGAACGATTCTGCGTCGATAAAAAAAACAAATTAAAAAAATTTCTAGTAAAATATAAGCGTTAAAAAAACCAATTTTTATTAGAGACATCGATACACAATTTTTGAGTGGAGATCCATGTCTGTGTACGAAAGGATAATATGACGGTAATTTAACCAATCACGAAACATTAATAACAATAATAATAGCGTTATTTCCTCACACAGTTACGCGCAAAGTTGAGTACTAAGAATATAATATATTTGAATACAAGACTAGAAAAACGTAACAGGTCAAAAAGTGAGGCAATCAACTGCTGATTTCAATTCCTACCAACTTGTAATTAATTTTAATCGCAATTACGCAGCAAAACAATAGGCGTGAAAAAAATAACAATGACGCTGTTGTCTCGCCTTTTGGGTAACTGTTACGTTTTCTGGTCTTGTGCTCGAATTAAATTATTCTTAGTAATCGGCTCTGTACGTAACTGTGTGCTTAATAAAGCTATTATTGTTATTTTATATTATTATTATTATATTACTCTCTCGTGATTGGTTAAATATTATTATCGTATTAAAAACTATAATAATATAAGAATAGACATACTAGAATTGTGTAAGAACTATATATTATAATACGAATATATAAGAAACCGACAAACATCTTGTTAAAATCACGAGAGATGTCGTCTCGGCGTTTAAACGCTAATATTTTATTCGTCGGAGATAGAATATCGTGTGACAAACACACGAGGTATATCTCTCCGTAATTTGTTTCGTTTCGATATCTCGCAGAAATAACAAAACGGCATTGTGAATTGCTTTGTTACAGAATTACCGAAAGATTTCGCGACAAGTCAGTACACCCGATAACGCACCAGCCGGACTTGGCAGTCCGCAAGCTGGTATCGGCGGCTTGCAGCAACAACACCAGCAACAAACGCAACAATCCCTGCACCAGCCGGATCCTATGCAGCAGACCAAGGACAATCTAAATCCGACGCCGAACCAACAGACGGGCGCTCTCAGGAACGGCAATCCGCCACCACCTGTCGTTTCTATGGTAAAGTTTTGCTCTTTCTCTTTCTCTCTCTTTGCTTTTGCTCGAAATTCTGTTCTCGAAATAAGTTAAAGTCTCTCTCTCTTCTCGCGTTGTTCATATTTCAAGTCGTTTATTTTTTAGAAAAGTGACAGAAAGTAAACTTGAATCTGCTCTTTAGAGAATAGATCAAGGAGTAGAGATCGAGTGGTATACGCGTATACGCAATTGGCGTGAATAAAGACCTACGTGGAAAAAAAAAAATAAATAAATAAATAAAACGTCTCGCTTCGCGAGCATTAATCGATCTGGCGAACGATGTGTGAGAGATAAAATTTTACTGATCTACTCGCGGAACGACGTCGTCGCTTCGCGACGTTCCGCGTCTGCAAAGGAATCAACTGCCGAAATAGCGGCGGAACATGGAGGGCAAGGGTAGACTACCGGCAGACAGTGAGTGCGGGGGCGGTGACCGGCCGCCAACGCGAATCAATACCCGCAGGAACAGGAACCACGGAGTGAGACGGAGAAAGAGAGAGAGAGAGAGAAAGAGAGAGAGAGAGTGAGAGGAGGAAAAGGAGGAGGGGGAAGAAGAGAGAGAGAAAGAGAAAGAGAGAGAAAGAGAGAGGTGAACGACGTGTCCCGGGAACGAAAGGAGAGAAAGAGAGATGAAAAGCGAGCGTATCAAGTGGTGGAGCAGAAGTAACGATAGAAGAAGCTGGCGAGGGTAACCGCTCGAGCGGAGGGATACATGCTACACAGAGGATACAGATCTCACGTCTCATTTGTAACAAGATCTTTTTTTTTCGATAAACGACGTCTTCGAATCTCGGTCATTGATAATGAAAATATTTCAATAATCTTTTTTTTTTTTTATTATTAACGCGCACTCGAATTAGGTTTTGAACTTGAAAACGGGACACGTTGTGTGCGCCTTTATTATTTAATGAAACGAACGAATCGATACGCGCGAGATAAATCGATCACGTCGATAAATTCGTAACCTCGCGAATAAAATGCGTTTTTTGTTTTGTTTTTTTTTTTAACATCCGTTTTATCGGCGTTTTTCCTTGACGCAAATTATTTTTTCTACACATTTAAAAGCACATTTGTTATTAAAAAAATTTTCTGTTTTAAATCCCAACGACTCACTCTAGTGAAATCGATCGAGCGATCGGAAATGATTACTCGGTTGACACTCGCTCGATCGAATGATGTGATTGTTACAGTGCAATAATTGTTTCAATTTGCACAACAGTAATATCTCGCGCGACAAATGATATCAAGAGCGCGCGAATATCCTATTAATCTGCGGCGTATTCGTTCGCTTATGCACGTGTGCATCGTTGGCATGCGTTATCGACAATTGCAAACAATATCACTTTTAGTCGAGTACGATCAACTTTTACGTTTGCGTATATA